>MU226197.1:58393-80152 GCA_018584345.1 Thuja plicata
TTGAAACAACATTAAAATGACTTTGTTATCAAACAAACTAGGGGCATGACAGTTTCCTTGACTAAGTCAGAACTGTTGGATAGAAAGCTTTGGTTCTCATAAGCTGGATATCTTGTGTTTCCTCATTATTAGAAGATTTTTATTAAAGCTCCTAGCAGCTTCTTACTAATTTTTGAATGACAACCAAGTTCAGAATCAGTATTATCAATTTTTGGACGACAACCAAGTTCATAATTGGTATTTTAAAAAAAAAAATCTTTTATTGATCTTTGGACGACAACCAAGTTTAAAATCTATTATATTAATTTTGTTCAATCAAGTGCGAGACTGATCTCATCAAAATTTTGTTCGACAACCAAGAACAGGATTCTCAATCTTTTTGAAGTCAAAATCAGAAACTTTCTTTGAATCAATGCGCTGCTCGCACATCAATTCAAAGAGGGGCAAATGTAACCACCAAAATTTGGTCTGTTCTAACTATGGACCCTATTTTCCCTAAGTGTGATCATACCCTTGATTATGTCCAAGCGACCTTGTTACTGCTTGGCATAATTCTCTCTCTCAATTTAATGTCCTAGGTGGTTTTCATCACTAAATTATATTAACTATTATAGCCATATGATTAAAATCAATTTAAACCAATTAAACCCAACCAAATTCAAACATGGCTATAGTATTTAATTATAAAGGAATTAAATGAATCCCTAAATCAATTACCCACTTGCAAATAACCCATTCCCCTAGCCTATTTAATTTAATTAAAATGGCTATAGTCCCCTAATTATTAAAAAGCAATTAAATTGTTTAAATAATTAGTTTCCTATTTTTAGATGAGTTAAATAAGTTTAATTCATTTAGATAATATTCTCCTAAACCCCAACCTAACCTATCTCAACCACTTCTACCCTGGGTTCTAACCCTTCTCAACCCATTCACCCTTGCTAATCTAATCCTAATCCTTATTCTTCCCTAACTCACCTCCTAATGTTGTCACATTCCATTAAGGAATGCTTCACAATTCAACCCACTTGAGAAAGTCAAGGAATCTCAAGATTCCTTCCTTAAGGTCCACCTTCTCAAGCCTTCCTCTTACACCCTCCCCTTGCTTCTTAAAGGCTTTCATTAATGCCTTACTAATGAGAAGACCTTAAGCCTATGTCTCCTCCATGCCTCATGAATGCTAATGGCATTTATAACTCTTACACCTCCATTAATGAGTCTCCCAACTCATTAATTTACCTTGTCCCCCCCCTCTCTCTCTCTCTCTCATTCTTCTATAAATAGAAGCCATTTTTTAGAGTAAAGAGCCTTCACCTTAGATCAAAAATACATTGTTATGCTGTTGGATTAATCCTAGAATAACATTTCAATTCTTATTTCATACTTTCACATTGTTATTATTCACATGCTTAGAGCTAGAATGCTTGTTTATCATCTTTTTAGCTTGTTTATGAACTAAATCCTTCATGCTAGATAGTATATGTCACTAATTAGCAATGTAATCTGAGGGATTTTATGCATCTAATCACAGTCTTTCTAGTTAGAAGGCAACAGGTCGATATTAGTGGTTTTGAATGTTTTATCTAACCTTTTGAGCTAATGAAATGACTTATTGAGTGTTTGTGTCTTTCTTAACAGGTTCCCAAATACACACTCACATTAATGAGGCAACAGAGAAGGCTAGGTGGAATAGGTTGGACAAAAACAAAGGATTTTATTGGAGCTTGGCTACAAAAGGTTAAGGATCAACCACCCCAGGTGACTGTAGGATGGAGGAAATAATTAGAAATCTGGTACTTGCTGAAGGACCAGTAGGAGGTTTGGTTGGGGGGAACGATGAGCCTAATTAATGGCTCTATTTTGTTTGTCTTTCATGTTTTGATGGGTTTTTCAGGGGTTTCTAGATAATTTTAAGGTTCAAATAGCTTTTTTATGATGTTTCCATGTTGAATTTCTGATTGACTTTCTAAACTTGTTAAAGTGGTTATGAACTCATCCTTAAGGTTCTTTTTTGGGTTAAAAGATGAAAGCTAGTATGCGGCCTTTTCTATGTGAAATATTTATATTAATCTTGCATGTAGATAGATAAATGGTTATTTTGATGTGAAATAGATATACCTATATTTTGTGCACACTAATGTCATAATGCAAGAGTGAATAACAATGATCAAAAGCCTTGCAATGAAGAAGTTCATAATAGCTAACTAGTTGGAGATAAAGTCCACAAAATAAACCTTGAAGAAGTCAAAAACCAATCACTAACAACTCACGTGGAGTAACAATGAAACTTTAGTGTTCATACTTGAAGTAGAATAGATCTAGGGAGATCAATTATGCTTGATTTTCTCTATGGCAGAAATAGTTTGATTGTTTCTTGTTCAAAGCATAAATCTCTTTCCTTGTCTCATGTTGTAATAAGTAGCATCCTCTTATTATCTTAGGAGTGCACTTGTTGTTAGTTAAGATTAGTTAGGAGTTTCCTTTCTATAAATAAGGTTCAAATATTCCTCAGGAGGTGAGAACTTTAGCTATTGTAATTTCCAATTTTTAGTTTATTGAAGAATAATTTTAACTATCTTAGTATGTAACAAAATTTTGATGAATACGATGATGTTCTACTTTGAAAGTATTTAGTTGAGCTTTAGGGGTCCCATTTAGTGAGAATTATAGTCTTTGTATTTAGTAGCTACTTTTCATTCCATATTTAGTTGCTATCCTGTAATGTCCCCAATTTTAGCAGAGTCATTGAATGGATGGTGCCACATCATTATCACGATCCTCGTAGTCTGGCGAGGTGTTTAGAGGGTCATTGGTGTGAACTTACTATTTATGGTAAGTCAATGGATAGTTCCATATTGAGTTGCTATCCTATCGGTTGACTGTTCCTGCAGCCACTGGAAATCCCTTCCTATGACTATTCCAGACGATATAGTAGTTTCTTGTTTGTTTGTCATGGATTTCATTTCTATTGTTCATTTGAGTTTAGTCTAGATGGTAGTTGTAATTATGTATTTGAGTTGTTTTCTTTCCATGCACTTTTCTTTCAGTATATTCTCCTTTTCTTTCATAGACAACATGGCTACAATTGAGTTTCTAGTGCATATACTTTTTTGACACATTTCAAGTATACACCCTCGGGTTGATAGAAAATGAGCCTTTTTCATTATCAAATAACTACTTAGAATATATATCTAATCTCTAAGTTATGGTTCCAAGGGCCTAGTTATTGAAATCATTAAAGGAGACCAACAATATGGTTGTTGTTTCAAGTCACTACAAGTTCTTGACTATTTTCTATTAGTCTTTGTATGCTAAATTTTTTTATTTTTTCTTATTTATCCTTCTATCTTGCACTAGTCAATCATATCCCTCTAAAATTAGATAAAATTATCATGTACAATGAAGGATCATTACACTCATTTAACACTTAATTCCATCTCCATTCTAATTTTGCATAAGAAAAGATGAACATTTCCCCTTGCTTCTCTTTCCCTACTGTACAATTAGATTTAGCTCCTACCTAATCAAAAGAATAATCTCTTTATAATTACCGTTGTTATGTGGTAGGTCAATTCCTAATTAGGGTTTAACTAAGGCAATCCTTTATACAACCCTATACATTTTCTCTCTCTTATGTGCATATGCTTCATATTTAGAAAATTTTGGATTACAGTGTAGACACCTAAAACTGGGCAGGTGTCCTAGAATCAACCAAATCTGCAAATCTCAGCCAAAGGCTCTAATTATCATCAAAATGGATCAAAATCAAATCAAATGGACATTTACCAAACAAAAGTGCACAAAATCAAGTTAAATCAAAGGATTAATTAACCATGACATCAAATAATCAAATATAAGCCTAAAAGGATCAATCAAAATTATATAATTAATTTTAATCAATTAATTGTATAAAATTGAACCTATTCATCCCTACATGGCTAATTTAATTAATTGATTGAATTAAATAACCATAATATCTTTCAACATGAATTTGAGAAACCAATGGGAATTGAAAACACAAAGCACATGGATCACTCCTAAATTTGAATCTCAATCACTCAAATTTGTCCCTTTGTCTCAACTTTTGAGACAATCATTTAAATTGTCTCCCCATTTGAAACCATCTCAAAGCCTTTCACTTAACCAAGGCTTAATCATGATCAAGTAACTCTACCCCCCACACTTGGGAATTTGCTATAAATACAAGCCATTTTAAGCATAATCATATCCTAGAAAATTCGAATGCAAAGCATCAAACCTATAGGCAATTTCATAGCAATCTTGAGCATAATTGAGAGTTTCATAGCAAATTGAGAATTATGGAGAGTACTTCATGAGCATTTGGATTTACAATTATCATCATTTGAGAGAGAATTGAGTTAGATTAGGCATACATTTATCAATTTCTCATTCTAGGATTGTCACTATTAGAGATTAAGGCTAAGAGCTTTACAAGCATACTAGTTAGAGAACCATGAGATGTTTAGTGATTTGATTGCAATTATTTAGATTAAATTGTTTATATTTTTCTATAGAATTGTAGTTAAATAAATCAATCTCATGAAGGTGTAATAAAATTCACACATAAATGACGCCTACCGTGGGGCTTTAGGCCTCTTTTTCATCATTTTTCAAAGTTTTGTATGTGTTTTTACTTCACTTTGTGCAGATTTTGTAGATTTTTAGGGAAGTGACGCCTATACACATTTCAATGACACCTTCTAGAAGTTAATTGACGCCTACATAAATCCTTCTATTTCTGTCTTTATTGCTGTGCCGCCTGTGAGATAAATTGTCACGCCTGTGATAGTAAAGCATCGCATGTGCCTCAAGAAAAGTCGCCTGCAAATGTTTAAATGATGCCTAGTAGATTTTGTTTCACACAATTTTTAGTTTCTGTCACGCTTTCCATTTAAAGCTTTACACCTAGCAGAGTTAAATAATGCCTAATTCGCTGGAAAGCAATGCTTATGCAGTTTTAAATAACGCCTAGGAACATTTAAATCACACCTGCTAGCTATTAAATGCCGCCTTCTACTTTTTATATTCTTTTATTGATTAATCATTGATTTCAGATTTCTAACTCTCTGTTTATGTGTTTCCTGCAGATGAACAAACATCTGAAAGTACAAAAACTAGAAAGCAAAGTTACAAAGGAAAGCAAAGAGGTAAGAGCCTCTAAGAAACACTCTAAAGAATTGCATAATGCTTCTATTTTAGAGAATCTAGAGGTAGAAGAACACTTGTATGAGCACAACATAAAATTTAGTAGTGCATACAAGAAGAAGTTTCCAACTCTCAATTAAGTTCATGCTTTAGGTTCTTAAAAGTTGTTTTTTTTTTCAAATTTTAAAGAAAGAACTTAATTGCATTTGCGCTTTTGCAAGTTTTTCTACACTTTGATTGTTTGTGTTGACTAACTTTTTGGAGGAGCCGGAGTGTGAACTATCGCCACTAGGTGAGTTGAAAACTAAGGAAAAAACCTCAAAAAAGCGCCTAGCCTTTGCTAGCTTTGAAAGAGGTAATCTACTTATCAAGCTTGTTTTCCCTTCGATTGTGGCATTTCAATTTAAACTAGTATAAGTAGGGAAAACCCTATTATTGTCCATTTCAAACAAAGCATTAGGCATATGCTCTCAACTTCTTGTAAGTTGATAAAAAATTAGCCAA
Organism: Thuja plicata; assembly: GCA_018584345.1. Lineage (NCBI taxonomy): Eukaryota > Viridiplantae > Streptophyta > Pinopsida > Cupressales > Cupressaceae > Thuja > Thuja plicata. The sequence goes on from MU226197.1 coordinate 64,064, forward strand.
ACATGTTGCGTTTGAAGTGGTAGAAAGAAAGGGAGGATAAATTGAACCACATGCTTCCATTTTAAGAACCTCTTTGTAACGAGGTTGAAAAAGAATCATAGTTCTTGAAGTGTTTGGAACAAAGAAAGAAAATAGGGATATGCTCTTCACTCTTTGAGTGAATCAAACTCCCAAACTTGTTGGACTAAGTTCATTTTTCGCTTTCCATATACATGCTAGTTAAAGTAGAGCTTTAGAGGGCCTGCCTCTCAAGAATTTCCTTACGAGGATGGTGAGAGGGAACGAACCAAAGTGGGAGACAATCAATTTTTCCATGATACTATCCAACCCACTATAAATAAATGCATTCTTCCTTAATGGGAAGGTGACTAGATTGTGTGCAAGTTTCTTCACTTCCTCAAGTAGTCCTTTGGGATTGCGCACAATTGTACTTTTGTGCATGTGGGAAGCCTGCAAGGGGGTAAAAGAACTTGGAATAGTTTAGAATGGAGGTGATCAATAAATCCCAAATAACTAGCAATCCTACCTTCTAGAGCCAAAAGTGATTAAAAGCCAAATCTGACTTTAGGTAGATTGCGTGGAAGATACTCTTTTTATATACTTGTTAAAATGACAAAGAACATACACATTTGGTTTTATTTTAGGGAAATGATGCAAAATTGATGTGTGTTGCATTTGTTTTCAATTTTCAAGAAAGAATATTCTGCATACCTGATCAAAAACTTTAAACTTTTAAAAAATAAAAAAAAATTGAGAAAAACAAACTGGACCTGCAAAGTGCCGCCTATGCACAATTAAATGACACCTGTGATACTTCAAACAATGCCTGACATCATTTCAATACCGCCTAAGTCACTAGAAAGTGACGCCTGGAAAATTTTTAAAAATGCCTATCAACAGGGAAAAGCCACCTGCTCCATTGCAAAGTATCGCCTAATCAATTTCCAATAAATGCCTATAAAGTTTTAAGTCACGCCTACACATAGGCAAGTGACGCCCAAAAACAAAGAAGGGAAACAGGGGGCATTTCCCAAGGGTTTGGAAAGATTTTAAAATCATTTTTGGATACCCTTTTTGGAGTTATTTCTATCTAGTGCAACAAATAGATCATATTCTGCAAAAAACATTTATAATGATGAATCTATTTTAGAAACAAATCAATCCTATGGTGGAGAATAATTATCAAAATCAAGATCAAAATCTCCATATGACTCAATACGACGAAGTAACTGAAGATGAAATATCAGAGGCATCCCAATATCCCATTTTACTCAAAATCATGGAACAAATTTTGAAGAAGGATAAAGAAGCATATTTCTTAAAGTTAGCTCAATTAGGAGTTACCCTTCCTCATAATTATGATATATCAACCTTAAAGAAGGATGAGGGAAAACAAAAGGATACATCATCTAACAAGCCATCATTAAGATCAATCTGTCCTTTTCTTTATGATGATGGGCCACCCGTATCTTCATTTTCTTCACGAAATGAAACATTTAAGCACAACAAACCTATCTTGGATCAAGGGAAATTTCATGACCACCCTATTTATGATCAAGATAATAAAGAGAATGAAGAGAAAGGTACCACTCTCAAGCAATATCTGATGCACAAACCTATATCTAGCAAGATTTCTCCTATAGCCTTTACTCCTTTCATCCTTCGTTCATCTCACAAAGCTTCACAACTATCCAAAATTCATCCATCCAAGAGTGAACCTAATGATGATACTTTCCATGTTGACTATGTCTACCCTCAAGGGCTACCTCTAAAAGAAACCCAAACTAAATTACATATTGCTGCAAATCATTTCAATGCTTCAAAGATCTTAGACCCTAAGCTATAATGTGCTTCAATGCCTATTCAAAAGGATTCTCCATCGTTCCTCCAAACATTCCCCAAGCATATCCAAACACCTACCTTGTCCTTTGAAGTGGCTCCATGTCACAAGAATAATTCAAAGAGCAAAGAAAAAAATCTCAATAAAGATCAAGATCAAGATTCTATACAATCCCCTCCCATATTTGATGAAGGTCCCATATCCATAGAATCATGTGATGATCCCCTTGCACCCTTTTGTTTCTTCCAAGAAGATATCCCTCCATCTCAAGAGCTACATACCTCTTCACTTCCCAAGCAAGATCAAGATATCCCTTCCACCATTTCCAATGAACATATTGAAAATCAAGAGCAAAGCACCCTCTCTACACCATCCAAAGATCCTTGTCAAGATCGAAGTATCCCATCAGCTCCTTGTCATGATCCTTCATATTCACCTCAAGAAACCATCATTCTTCCAAATCCCTTGCATGATATTAAATCCCTTCAAATCTTGGTTGATCCTATCAAAGTTGTTCCTATGAAAGTTCTTCATGAGTCTATTGGTATAAAGATAAATCTTAAAGATGATAGCCTTGGAAATATAACTCACTCCAAATATATTGATATCTCGTTCACACCTTATCTCCCTCCATTAAAATGCAAACATATGCCTTCACTATCCTCCAAATCCATTTTGGGTTCCTATGTCCCAAAGCTAAAGTATTCATCCCTTCCATCCATATTAGGTCCCTATATTCCTCCATCAATCATTCCTACCATCCCTAGCTCTCCATTCACTTACCCTACCATGTATCAAGATCAACGAAGGCACACATACTTGAAGAATGTTCAAACATCCATCCATGCGAACCCTCCATATTTTTCCTATTCACCCACAATTCCTAAGTCTTTTGGAAGCAATTTGGATGTGAAACATAAAAATCATAAATCCAAGAATCCACATGTGTTTAAAAATCACCATGTCCCATCTAATTGACATGTGAATGAAAAGAAAAAATAAATATCCAAAAGGTTGTAAAGGTCCACAAAGCAAAATGAAATATCCAAAAGGTCACAAAGGTCCATCAAGAAAAAAGAAAAATCAAAGAAAATGTGGGTTCCTAAGTCCCTCATTGAAGAAATGCATTCTAAAGAATCACAAAAGAAAGAAAAATCAAAGACTATGTGGATTCCCAAGTCACTTCTAAAAGACTTTCACACAAAAGAAAAATCAAAGTTGACATTAAAGCTTGTAAAGGCTTCCATTCTGCTTCCTTCTAAATATTTTCCACCTTCCAAGTCTACTTTGGGTTCCTATATCCCAAAATCCACTATCTTAGCTACATACTCACCTCCTTTATCCATTGTTCCTCCATCATTCCACCACTCTTCAAAGGGTGTGTCAAAGTTGATCTTGCCAACATTTCCATCCACAACATACCTTCTTCTTATCCTCACATTCATTATCCAACACATACTTTCCATCTTTCCATCCCTCTTATCCAATCTATGGCATAAAACCTTCACCACCACCTGCCCTTATCCTCCATATGTGTCCTTTATCATCACCTTATAAATATCTTTGAGCATCCTAGCCATATTCATGGTTTATTATAGCATATCTTTCAGAAGAGCATTGTCCAATGAGCCAAATGTTGGGGAAATTTTGAAAAATACAAAAAAAGAAAAAAAATTGAAAAAGAGAGAAGTGCCTTGGTGAAAACCTGGTAAACAGGTGCCTTGGTAGCAATAGTAAAGAGAAATAAATCCATCCTATGGTGAAAACCACTTTTTGTGGTGCCTTGGACTAGTACCATGATGAAAACCTGGCAAACAGGCGTCATGCGTAATTCCTCCTCTTGCACTCTATACTTGGGGGAAAGTTTCATCCATGCTATCCTCCATCTTCCTATCTCACTTGCATCCATATTCCCTCTTTCATCTTTGGTCTTGAAAAGGTTGAACACATCCATGAGAATCAAGCATCTTGACACCGTTATCCTTTCCATTAGCTTATGTACTTGCTGCATCCATGCTACCCTATCATTATCTTGCTTCTCCCCAATCCACCTTCATTATTCCTAAGAAGTATTTCCTTAATCCCAAAACCATCCCCTCATAGCCTCCATCACCCCTTTATCCTGATTTTTCTATCTCATCCAAATCCTATCCAAATTGATCCATTGGTCTTGATCATAAATGAAGAACATAAAATGCAAAAAATTGTTATCAAAAATTTCTTGACATGTCCACTCTTTTGGACTACCCACTTTCAGGACATCAAGTCACTATCCTATATGTCATCTAGCACTGCATCAGTGGCTTTCATTACTTATCTAAAACATGTTTCACATTGCTATATCCTTTTTCCTTAGCTTGGGTAATCTTGAGGAGGTGGTCCTATGGGTCACATTCACATTCCTCATCTATCAATGACCTTTCTATTTCTAATCCATCAGCTTGCAAATCCATCCGTCATGTCCTATACCTTGCTAGACATTGGGGGAAAACCAATGTGATCTTATTTGAGAGATGGTAAATATAAAAATATAAAAAAATCTAAAAATCTAAAAATCTAAAAAATCTAAAAATTAAAAAAAATCCAAAAACATTAAAAAATAAAAAAATTCAAAAAAAAGGTCTTGCATAACGTCTCTAAGATTTTGTCACATACTAGGTTTCATTTGCCCAAGCTTTATACATGGTTTCACTTATCACTTGGGGGTAAATCATTGGTTTTTGATACAAACAGATTCAGAGGTGCTACATTTTGGTCACAAGACAGAAGCAGATTTTCAAAATTTCAGAGGAGAGATATTTTGGAACCTTTGATGGATATCATTGTTTGACTCAAACAGTTTGATTGCATACCTTGATCCTTGGACTTCATTGACCTATTTTATCGGCATTAAAAATTGACAACACCCTAAATGATCAGAATGTTTGGAATTCTTATTGAAAATCTTGATACATTGAAAAACACTTAAAATTTTTGATGATTTTCATTGACCTTTTCAAGTCGTGATCTTTTTAGCTAATCGATGATGTTTTGACTAGATTGGCGATGATGAAGACATGATATTTTTCTTGACTTTTGTGTTACTGTTTTGAGGAAGATCCCCCAACTTGTGTGAATTCATCTAAATACATGGTCATCAAAGAACCATCGAGGACATTCATATAGGAAGGAGGGTTAACCTTTGTTTTTTTACACAAAAGGATACCTTGGCTATTTAGCTCTTCCATATCTTAATACAAAAATCCACTTGCAACATTGAATCTGATGAAACCGGTATTCATACTCCCATAGTTGGTCATTCAACTAGTGAGGGTTGTACTATTTTCCTAAAGAAGTTACCACATGAGATGAAAGTCATATTCATATTCTTATGGTCGCAGTGGCACCAGTAAGGATTGTATCGACTCCTAGTTCCACAACGCTCAATGATGAAAATATATCTCTTTTGCATTTCTTTCACAAAAAGCTAGTGACAATTAGTTGTATTGCATTGCATTTTTATGATAGACTAATTGTATGTTTATGGGATTTTCCTTAATCAAGGGGGTGGAAGTTAATCATGGTTAGATCATCAAAGTCCTAATCACTATCCTCAAATGTATGATCCATCAAATTGATCAATACTACATCAAGGATATCATCAATACTACATCAAGGATATCATCAATATACATATGCTCACCTAGGGGCAACCTCACCATCTAATCAACTAGGGGAAACCTAACTCTGTTAATCACCTATGATCATATCTGTACCTGAATCATATTAAATGACCCTATCTATCAGCCTCCCACCATTAATCTTCCTATCAAATCCAATCAAATCGAATATCAATCACTCAAATCATCCAATTGATCATTTCAAGTCAATCATTTATCCTATCATCCATTTTCTCATTTTGAGGGCATCAAATTTCCTAACTCTAGATCTTGAGGAAGGATAATCAATCCATTTGTTCGTCTCTCTAGATCTTGAGAGCGAATTATCAGTTTATCCAATCAATCCATCAACCTACCTATCCTATCCGATTGACATCAATACAACATCAACCAAGTGATTGTAACTAACATCAAGTGATATCCAATCATCATCAACATATCTAAAACATCAACAACATTTTCTCAAATCATAGATATTCTCATATTTTCTTCACCCTGGGGCATGTTTTGTTACCATGATCATCATTAATGTTTTCAAAAATGAAATCATCTTAGATCTTGTTTTACATCAGTATCATCATGTTTTGCCTCTAGAGATCAATCTATTTCATTTCTGAGGGGGCATCATCATATCATCAAATCAGGGTTTTGTATCAAATCTGGGGCATTAAAAATTCAAATTTTTATCAGTGGGGCAATCTGTATCTTATCAAATCAGAGTTTTAAATCAGTTGTGAATCAGGTTTTATCTTATCAAACCAGAGTTTAAAATCAATCAGTTAAGTAGGGTTTCAATTCTGATCAGGTTTTGCATCAATCAATCAAGTATCAAATAAGTGATCAGGACATGCAATTTTCTTTGAATCAATGCGCTTCACACATCAATTCAAAGAGGGGCATTTGTAGACACCTAAAACTAGGCAGTGTCCTAGAATCAACCAAATCTGCAAATCTCAGCCAAATGCTCTAATTATCATCAAAATGGATCAAAATCAAATCAAATGGACATTTATCAATCAAAAGTGGACAAAATCAAGTTAAATCAAAGGATTAATTAACCATGACATCAAATAATCAAATATAAGCCTAAAAGGATCAATCAAAATTATATAATTGATTTTAATCAATTGATTTTAATCAATTAATTGTATAGTTTTAAATTAAAAATCAAATTGAACCTATTCATCCCTACATGGCTAATTTAATTAATTGATTGAATGAAATAATCCTAATATCTTTCAACATGAATTTGAGCAACCAATGGGAATTAAGAACACAAAGCACATGGATCACTCCTAAATTTGAATCTTAATCACTCATTTTTAACTTTGAATCTCAATCACTCAAATTTGTCCGTTTGTCTCAACCTTTGAGACAATCATTTAAATTGTCTCCCCATTTGAAACCATTTCAAAGCCTTTCACTTAACCAAGGCTTAATCATGATCAAGTAACTCTACCCCCTACACTTGGGAATTTCCTATAAATACAAGCCATTTTTAAGCATAATCATATCCTAGAAAATTCAAATGCAAAGCATCAAACCTATAGGCAATTTCATAGCAATCTTGAGCAAAATTGTGAGTATCATTGCAAATTGAGCATTATGGAGAGCATTTCATGAGCATTTCGATTTACAATTATCATCATTTGAGAGAGAATTGAGTTAGATTAGGCATACATTTATCAATTTCTCATTCTAGGATTGTCGCTAGTAGAGATTAAGGCTGAGAGCTTTACTAGCATACTAGTTAGAGAACCATGAGATGTTTAGTGATTTGATTGCAATTCTTTAGATTAAATTGTTTATGTTTTTCCATAGAATTTTAGTTAAATAAATCAATCTCATGAAGGTGTAATAAAATTCACACACATACAGATTCATGAAGAAGATTGAGATGAACATATTTAGGCTTTGTAGAAGCATAATATCCTAGTCACTATGGGTTAGCCATAGTGATTGATTCTTTTTGAAAAAAATAAGGGAGACAATCTCTAGGGAATCATAATCCAGAATCTGTTCATAAAATTTTTGTCAAACATCTTCAGGACTAAAGTGCCTAGCCATAATGATGAACACTTTTAGGTTCAAATCACAAACACAAGTTCCTTTTTGAATTGTCTTTCTAGACCTGTCTTTAGAATTCACATATATGACATGTTCTTATAGTTTATATTGATTATTGTCAACTTTGCATCTTTCTATCTAGTTCTTGCATTTCTAATTTCTAATAATATCTAAACAATAAAATCAAAAGTGAACAATCAAGACCATAGTTCCCAACTCTCTCCTAAGTGACTAAAGAAGGGCCTAATTGGTTGTTCACCAATACATGGGTTTGGAAATGGTTTATATTGTGGATTCTTAGGGTCGATTATCACATTTCTACATTTCACATAGGATTAGTCACCTTTGCCTAGTAGCATGTAGGTGATAGACTTAATTTTATAGGGTTTAGAAAAGCTTTTTCAAGTACCAATTAGGAAATAGATGTCATAATCTACACATCTTAGAAATTCATTATAAACATTCATTTATTGCAAGGAATGCACTACCATGTTGTCTTGAATGAGGTATAGTGCCCAATTCTTGTGTTAAACCAATCTAAGTGATTGATAACATAACCAATCATCATAAGTGATGTACAAACATAAGACATTTTGATTATATTTTTTTGGCTATAAGATGAATTAAAGGTTTAATACACTATTAGCAATATTTCGATGGCTATATGTGTTTTGTGTTGTTACACTTATGACCTTTCTAGTGATGACACCAAAAATTATATGATGCTTATCTCATTATCACAAGTAGTTGTGAAATAAAATAAGAATGGTCCAAATGTAATATTGGATGTGCTTGTTTTATTTTTTTGTATTGTAACCTTATTATAAAGGCCTATGTGCTAGAGCACGAGGTCAAAGTGAATATGCATAAAGTAGAATCAATTCAAGTTCCTTTTTGGTAGATGGTCATTATGTGTATATGTGATGAGTTGTTTAGTATATGTACGTATGATGTATATATGAGATGATAATTATGATAGATATCATTTATCTAAGAGCTATCACTTTGTGTATATGTTATGCGTGTATGATCTAGATGAACGTTCAAGAACTAGGTAATGTGTGTACACTTTTAATTTATGTATGAGTTGGATATCATGTGTTTTTATATTCCTATTTTCTTGTTGACATCATATAGATATTATTATGTGATACACTTTTTGTCATACTACTTTGCATGCATAAAGTTGTGAGTACCAATTTAATTAATGGCATTGAATCACCAAATGTTAGAGATCTCATCCTAAATACAAGGATGATTTTTTTATTGGTGCAGAGGGGTTGGATTTGTTCAACCATCACATTTTCGTTTGGAAAGGCTTCTCAAGGTTTGTGTTAAGTTGATTTTGTTCATAGGATTTTTTAGAGCAATCATGTTTACTTTTTTAATGTTGTGTGTTTTGTTGTGGAAAGTTGTGTCCAAAAGACCCTAAAATTGTGATTGTAAGCCAAATAGGGAAAATAGGTGAAATAGCACCTAGTGTGCACAAATTGGTCTATTTGAGTTGTATTTAGGCTTAGAATTGACTTTTTGGTCAATTAGAACCCATACATTGGGTTAGAGAAATGTAATAGGTGAAATGTCAAAAGATGTAAAAGTTGTCAAGCAACTTTTGCAACTTTGAAAAGTTGCTCGACAACATTTTGACAAAAAAAGTTGCAAACTCCCTTAAGGCAGTTATGGGTCGGTTTGAACAGTTGGAATAGGTCAAGGGGGCCTATATAAGCAATTTTCATGCCTTGTACGAAGGTTGGATAACTTCTGGACAAATTTTTCAAGAATCATAATCAAACACTTTTCTGAGATAGTTGTAATTTATTACTTTTGAGTTGCAGAAGTATTGAATGTATTGAATCCATCTTCTTTTCAATGTAATTAGAAAATTTTAGTTGTTTTGTAATATTGTGTGGAGTAGTTTAGTCTTTTGGTTTGATTTTGCAAGTGTAAAGTTAATTCTCTCCCTGTTCTTGGTTCACTGGACCAGTCAAGGTTTGTACGTACAAAATGGCTCCATAGTGAAGTTTCCACCATGGTAAACACCCGAGCCTTGGAGGAATGGAAATGGGGTCTATGTACATTGTTTTTCTTTTTGTTAGAGAACTGGAAGTTGTAGTAGTGAATTTTGGCCTCTTGCCCAAGGTGAGCTCAAGCCCGACTAGGGAAACAAGAGTGACAATGGGATAAAACTTGCAAGAGTGGATTGAAAAGAACAACCAAACACCTTGGTAGTGTCTATAAGACCCTTGCAGAGCTTGGTGGATGAACTCGAGGTGTCTTGAATTAGTTGAATGGATTTTGAAGGCAATGTGCAAAGACTGGTTCATTTCCAAGTGAATTAGCATAGTAAGGGTTTGGTACTGTATGCATGAATCCAAAGCCCAAGACCAAGAAAATATATTATGTTTTTGAAAAAGGTATTTGAATCACAAATTTGTTCAGGGGGTTAAGTTCAAGTTTTAGGAAAGAAAGTCAAAACCCTACAAAAAAGGGCTAATAGAGACCTAAAAGCTTGTAGCTCGTGTTTATATGAAGATTGAGCAGTGATGGGAGAATGAGCCCTAAATAATTATTGAGGCTGAATTTGTGGTCACAAATGAGTCAAAAACATACCCTAGACCCCTGCAAGGTCGTGCTTAAATGGTTGGTGTGTGAAGTGTGAGCTTACCCTGGTGAGCTCAATTGAAGAATGAGTAGATTGTGAACTTGAAATTGGTAGGAAAGTTGAAGATTGGGTTAGGAGGTTGGATTGGATCCCTCCTAGGATCATAGGTGATCAGGAAGACCCTAGGAAGTTCTAGAAGGACTTGTGGTGAGCTAGTGATTAGTTCAAGAAACAACAATCTCCCTATCAGTTATCATTATTATTGGCGTGTAAACTATGGGCAATTATTTTTTTTAAAAGACATACCTAGGTAGAGTTAGTTGAATAAATATTTGAGAAATAAGCTTGGGTCTAGAGATAAATCCTGATATAGAGAAATCACCCTTTTAAGGGTAAGAGAGTAAGTTTGTGGTGTAGTGCATTCTCATAGTTTGATAAGATTACAGAGTTAACATTTCAAAATTAAAATAATTGTTAAATTGTAGAAATAAGTAACATTATCATTTATAATAGACAAACACATTACATATTTTTGAAAACTAAAACATATTAATTAGTTTGATTATTTATGTCATTTCTTAAAAATAAGTATTTTAACAAATTTTATATGTAATAATATAATGATTTCTTATTTTTAAAATAACAATAAATCAATAAGCGCTTACCATTAATCTATAACTCAAGATTTCTCTATATATAATCTATATAAATAGTTTATTATTTCTTGATTATATCATGAAACATTTTTTCTATCAGTATGATACTTCATGATCTATCATCAAATAAAAATGGATCCCAATTCATTTTGGGTCTATAAATGACTTATAGCATTTGAGACCATCCTTTACTTCATTGAGAATGTCCTTAATTCCACTACTACATACAAGACGTACATATCATTTTCCTTATAATATTTGATAGTATATAAGACCATCCCTTACTCTATTTAGAAAGTCCTTTAAGTCTCCTACATACAAGACTTACATATCCTATTCCTTATAAAATTTGACAGTATACAAGACTATCCCTTACTCTATTTAGAAAGTCCTTTGACTATGCTACATACAAGACTTACAAACTCTATGCCACCTATTAAGAATAAGAATTATTTACCATTATTTACCAATAAACCAACTTTGAGACCCAATTGCCCACTGTCCATGATCCACTACCTCCTTATTGGGATGTTTTCTTGCAAACACGAGCCATGTCCCAAATTCTTCCCTCTTTGCATAAATATCCTTTGTCTGGAGCACAATGTCTATCCTCTCTACACTTACACATCTTATCCAGGGCGCATCCATCCCTCAAATCTTCCACTCCTCTCCCTCCGATCCCAAATAACCCATCAGTCCAATCATTAGAAAAAACTGCAGTGGGATCTAACCTATCCTTCACCTCAAGAAATTTCTCCAAATTTACTGCCCTTTTGGCAACACCTTCAAACAAGTGACCTCCAGACTTCGCCCAGTGTAGTACCCCTCTGGGTTTCTCTACCACCATTTGCTCAATTTCTTGAAACACGTCTTCATTCCACTTGGGTATCCCTGCTTCCCTTGGCCGATAAGTTTGCACCTCAAAAGTAACCTGATCTTCTGCAGGTCCAAGATATGCATCTGACTTCTTAATTGAACGCATGTATATTCCACCGATTGAACCCCTGTCACACAGACTCTCGCGATCCAAATCCCTAATTTTTTTGATGTCCTCAATCGCTTCTGGGAGATTAACCGTTGATACTCTTAACTCCACGTCGAAGGACAAGGAATTGTGCAGCCGTCGATCCCACCTACAGACTGTATTATTTTTATCCAGAATCTTGGTAGGAGTGCAGCTCTTGTGGTCATCTTGATAATTAGGGTCACTTCCTTGGCATCCACCAGATGCTTGCATCCGATGATTGAATCCAATTACAGGGTACCCTCTGAACTGTTTTCCGTCATTCAAGAAGCCACTGCCCTTTGTTGCTGATGAAATTAGCAGGTTCACTCCATTGCAGATTGCATCCACATCTTCGTTTGCATGGATTTTGTTATCTGTATAGCAGAACATAGCAAGATTGCCAGTTAAATATCTGATTTGTTTACATTGTCCCTGCTCTGTTTACCTCTCACTTCAAACAGCTTATAACCAGCAGGCAGCTTCGGATACTATTGGGACTCTTCTACACTGCAATACACTAAAAGTAGATACACTTACGCAAATGAACTGTAATTGTTTGGGAATTAAAATCTTACAATATCTATCAATTATAACAGACTGTGACACTGCCCCTGCTCTGTTTCCCTCTCGCTTCAAATAAGCCCATATTACAATTATAGATTGCAGACGAATAGGCTAGCTAATGTTTTTTAGTGGGTAAGTGTGAAGAACAAAGCAAGATTGCAGTTAAACATCAAATGTATACACTACATTGCCCTTGCTCTGTTTCCCATCTCATACTTCAAATGGCCTATGCCTAGCAGGAAGCTCCCTATATTCTGTAGAAAATCGTAATACCATAAAATTAAACGCATATGCCCAAATTTCAAATCATAATTTAACACAATTTAGAAACAAGAAAACAAGATTCATATAGCAGATAAACCAAGCAAGATTTGTCTTTATCGAGCTAAGCTACTTATGCATTGTGGCTCCTTCCAAACGTTTTGGGGGTTGTGAGTTTGAATAAAATAAGGGTTTCAATTTCTTGAGAAGGGCATGTGTGGAGGGGGGAAGAAGACAACCAACACCAATTAAGAGTAGAAGATGATTTTTAATGTTCACGAGGTTAAATATAGTGTAAGGTATAGTTTGTCTGATCAAAGCAATTTATGTAATTTAATCTTATCCAAGGTGATGAACACCTCTAACTTTTCAACAGTTCTTTTATTGAATAAATTATATCAAGAACCGGTGATGAACACCTCTAACTTTTCAACAGTCCTTTTATTGAATAAATTATATCAGGAATGGGAAATCAACTGTCAAAATATTTACATATTGTTGTTTCCCTTTTTAACTGTTTTCTTATTTAGATTTGAACCTTTACCATATTTTTACTTAAAGATTCAAAACACGTGTAAAAACATGTTTGCAGTGCTTCTGGATTAGATTGTGTATTTAGTTTAGGCATCAACATTTTGGATCACACTCTGTGATCCATCATCAGGATGAAAGAGAGCATAATGAACAATTTAATTCTTAGTGCCTTAAATTGTCTTGCTTTAAACCATAATTCTCTCTCATGAGGGGTGTCAATTTCGGATCACACTCAGTGATCCATCATCAGGATGAAAGAGCACCCTTCATGGGAGGGAATTATGATTTAAAGCGAGACAACTTGAGGCACTAAGAATTAAATTGTTCATTATGCTCTCTTTCATCCTGATGATGGATCAGAGAGTGTGATCTGAAACGTTGATGCAAAAACTAAATACACAATCTAATCTAGAAGCACTGCAAACATAATTTAATGGATTGAGGAAATCTATTGACATTAATGGACACCCTTCATGGGAGGGAATTATGGTTTAAAGCAAGACAATTTGAGGCACTAAGAATTAAATTGTTCATTGTGCTCTCTTTTATTCTGATGATGGATCACAAAGTGTGATCCAAAACGTTGATGCAATACCTAAATACACAATCTAATCCAGAAACACTGCAAACATAATTTCATAAATTGTGAAAATCTGTTAGCGTTAAACATCTGAAAATATTAGGTTTCTATAAAAATCTTTGGAAAGAAGAACAATTGATTAACAGAGCATCAATAAAAGATAAAAAGTGAATGGACTGGCATAATGTCTGAAAAAGTCCTAGAGTAGGCCCTATATTATCTTTTTTTATATAGATTTGAAGGCGAACAGACGGGCTGATGTTTTTTCAGCGGGTAAGTGTCAAGATCATACTCACGGTGATAAGCATTTGTTTCAACGCTCATAGCTGTGATTGGAATGCCGACTCCCATGTTGAGGCCATCTCCAGGTACATCAACAGAAACGACATGATTGGTTAAGAAAACTGCCTTCCCATGTGAGGGAAACCAGTGTATATATGCATATTCACTGGCTCTGAGGAAACTCTCAGCTTCTTTTTCTAGATCATTATCATCTTTCACCCTGGCTGAAAATGAGGTCTTGAACATAGGCTGCAAAGTGAAGGTTATTTCAGAGATTGCTCCAAGCGTTCCAAGAGATATCTTGGCAGCTTTCAGATCTGAATCTGATTCTGTCAAGAAAACCCATTAGATCAGTGCCCACACAAAAGAATAAAGCCAATTGATCTCAAAAGTACAAGCAAACATAATAGAGAAAAGCAAAAAGCTAGATTATTAAACTGACTAAACCAAAAACTACCCAAATACCCAAAAGAGGAGTAATGCAACAAAAGGAAAATGGTTAAATTCACATGCAGTACAATTAAACAGGGGAGAGAATCACCACTCAAGGTGATGAGCTTTGCATAGCCTTGGGAAGGAGGTGCAGGGACGACCAATTTCATCCCAACAACATATTCATAAACCCCACTTCCTCTTCCCCACAGACCACTGCCATGGGCACCAGTAGAAACAACTCCTGCTGCTGAAACTCCATTCCAGTAAATCATGGCAGGCAGAGCAAGTCCTTCCTTTGCAGCTTCTTCAATCACATCTTTCATCATTGCTCCAGATTGGACAGTAATTGTCATTGCAGTTTTATTGATTGCAATTACCGAACTATAGTTTTGGGTGGAGATGATAAGCCCTTGCTTTCCGACACAGGCCAATTTTGATAAACTGTGAGCCAGTCCACTCACCACTCTAATCTTTTGCTTGTTTTTCACTGCATGGGCAACTGTCTGTATGAGCTCGGATTCTGATCTGGGCCATGCAGCGTTTGCAGCCTCACATGTTCCCCGGTCATCCCAAATATTCAAAAAATTGAAAATGTGACATTCATGGCCTAAATTACTTTCTACTGATGGAGGAGGCACACAAGTCTCATGATCATCCCAAATGCCCAGAGGATTGAAGATTGGAAGCCAGGGTTTATTTTACATTCAATTGATGGAGGAGGCATACAGACTGATTGCAAACCCAAGACAAAATCAAAGAGGAGCACAATTACAATGAGGGAGCCAGCCATTATAACATACAAATACAATCACAGAAATTTTGCTGATAGGTAATCTATATAGGAAAAGTTGCATCTGCTGGTTTGCATTTCATGTTCTCTAATCCACTACTCTTATCCATTGTTCCGTAAAATTCGTCTTCCAAATAATACGTCTTGCAAAGCCGAGTCCTAAATGGAAATGTCTATAGAGCAGAAAATTTGGCATCTGATGTGATTGTTTTTCAACATTCACATCAGGTTCAAATTTTCTGCCCCAATTACATTTTTGTCTTAAATTGCCCTTCTAAAGCCTTGAAAATGTCCAAAAAAAAGAGAAGTGATCATTGATCTTAAGGTCTTTCAAAGTTTTGAAAATGTCAAAATTGATGGCTAATAAATTGCTTTCAAAGTCTCCAAAATGTTTAAAAGTCACTTTAGTTAAAGTGTGGAAGCTATTGCCTTCCTTGTACAATAAATTTTTATTTTTATGAATAGTGTCTTTTCTATTAATAAAATATTAAAGTTACATATTCACAAAAAAGGGGCCGGGGGATATAGAAATCACTCTGCAGAGTTCACACGGCAAAGCCGGAAACGGTAAACAACTATTCATAAAAAAAAACAGACATAAAGTCTTTAAGCAGCAAGAGCGGTGCCAGAAAGAGGAGGATCTTTATCATCAGAACCCCACACATCATTGGGGTTAACAGGAGGGTCGGGTGTATGAGTTAATTTTGGCCTTCTAAATCAACCACACACTTCAACATAGTCCTTCTTCACCAGGTACAGCCAAGACTGAATATGAGTTATTCATCCTGCCTGTCTGCGTGATTCGACCTGTTG
>MU226197.1:106485-140206 GCA_018584345.1 Thuja plicata
TTTTGGCTTGTTCATCGAATTTTGAAAAAAATTACATTTTCAGAAACTAGACTCCATTCTACACACTTTTAAAAAAACAAGTTTTGATTTTCAATTAGTTTTCAATGATTTCTAGGGGGAGCACACAAAAATTTCACATTTTCAGGATGTGTCCACTTCAAAAAATGGCAAAAAATCACCGTTTAATAAAAAAATTAGCAAAAAAATCTGGGATAAACTAGGTGGTGTTAGCTAATTTCTCACTGGAGCGATTAAATCCTTTTTAAAAAAAGGTTAACATTTTAGGGGGAGCACACCAGACGTATGTTATGTTTTTTCACAAAAAATAGGACCACTTTTTGTGCTCCCCCTTTTTGAGGGCCTTAATCGCCACCATTTCTATAAAAAATTAGTAGTTTAGAAACTAAATTTGGAGTAGAACAACTCTTGTTTTTGTCACATTTTAAAATTTTGAGTGTAAGTATCCTCAATTTCTCGTTGAAGTTCAGAGTTTGCTGATTTCAGAAAAAAAGTGGCATCTTATACCCCCTTTTTGGTCCCCCATCTTTGTGCACTTACCCATCACTTCAATATGATATCAGAGATATTTTCTGACCAAGAATATCAAGTCTCATGATATTCACCATAAATCAAAAGTATTTTAGATATCACCTCAATGGATATCAGAGATATGGTCTTCCCAAGAATATCAAGTCTCGTGATATTCACCATAACTCAAAAGTATGTATAAATATCATCTCATGATATTGGGAGTATTTGTCATAGAATATCAAGTCGCATGATATTCTCCAAATACTTAGAGTAATGGCCTACAAGCATCAAGTCACATGATGTCCACCAAGTAGTCAAAAGTTTACAAAGATATCATCTCATGATATCGAGAGCATTGGCCTGCAGAATATCAAGTCGCATGATATTCACCAAGTGCTTAGAGTAATGGCCTACCAACATAAAGTCACATGATGTCCACCAAGTACTCAAAAGTTTACAAAGATATCATCTCATGATATTGGGAGCATTGGCTTGCAAAATATCAAGTCGCGTGATATTCACCAAGTGCTCAAAGTAATGGCCTACCAACATCAAGTCACATGATGTCCACCAAGTACTCAAAAGATGTCCATAGGTAATGTGCACTTACCGTAAGAACATTCACATCTTCTATTATGATATGTTTCAACCATCACAAGATGTCTATCAGAATAGAAGATGCCATCTATCATGATCTGTTTCAGCCATAACAAGATGTCTATCACAATAGAAGATGTCATCTATCATGATATGTTTCAGCCATCACAAGATGTCTATCAAAATAGAAGTTGCCATCTATCATGATTTGTTTCAGCCATCATAAGATGTCTATAACAATAGAAGGCCAAGTTATTGTAAGATCGTCACCTTTCAATAACTCTTACAAATACAAGTGATAATCATTTGGAAGCCGTCACTTTCTCATGATGTACACAGGGGGAATGCCCATTAAAAATATGGGGTCACACACATGACATCCATCATGCCTTAGCACAAAGGGTGAAAACAAGCGATTTGACCTCAAACTTCTCTCACAGAGAAGAACTCATTGAGAAAATATCAATCTGTTTCATCCAAGATTGCTTATGATGAAATGTCAAACTCCCTCTGAGTCTGATATCAATCTTCTTAGCTCAATGTCCAAAGTTACCTCTGAAGAGTCAAACTCCCTCTAAAAACAATTTATCATGCTTCTGTCCTGAAGGTATGTTAGAGAGAGATTACAAATAGCTTATAAACTAAACTATCTCATACGAAAATACCAAAGATAGAAGCATACATGATTTTACTAGCCAATATTATAGCATAAATTTAAAAGTCAATAATTCATGTGCATTAATAAAACATGAAATGCTTATCTTAAGTTTCAAATATTTCCTTTTGTAAGGTGAGCCCATGTAGGAAATATCAACTCTCACCAAAATTTGAAGTTGTTTGCGGCGAACACGCTGTAGGAGATCATAATGTTGTTCGTGCTAGGCACATCAACGACCTTCATGCAAAGAGAAAGCCTAGAGTGGATGATCACCATTTTCTCTCTCTCCAGTAAGGATGGTTCAAATGGAAATGTAACCTTGGTTATTATTCTCCCCCCACAATGTACAATTCCCACTCTTATATCTTTGAACAATTCTCATGTCTTCTTATGAAATGACTTGATTTATCCAGGAGAGGTGACACTATATAATTGATGCTTTATGTATATAAAGATACACCCTTCCTTGAATGCATGCTTCTTATTTTATTTCTTGACCACGATCATAACAAATTAATATATCTCTTTAATGAAAGTTGCTTTCAGGAATTTCACATAGACCCGTACAGTTTCCATCATAACTTTTGACTCCAAGACTTTAACCCTAATCGTTTTGGTGAGATTCTCTGAAATTAGGTTTTCACTAACATATCCGACATTTAGCAAAATCGAACGGTTTATTTGTGAGATATGGTCCTTTTACCGAGACTATATTTTATGAGACAGTCACACATTCACCATTCACCAAACTACTCTCTTACATTTGCAGTATGGCTCTGATACCATGTTAAGTTTTAGGATAGCTACAAATGTAATAGCACTCTATGTTTTATGTATTTTCCAAATGCAACAATCTCTCTTTCATTTATATTGGGAATGAGGATAGGAGAGACATGTCCCTTCATGAGACATGTCTATTCATTATTAGTTATAAGAAAGGACATGCCTCTTCCCATTAATTATAATTTAATCAATCTTATAATGTTTCATCAATCAATTATTAATTAAGAATAACTTAAATATTTTAATATTAAATATTAAATTCCATTTTATTAATAATAATATAATATAAATATTATATTATTATTAATCAACATATATTATATGTATTCTAATGATCATATGACTGAAACTACAAACATTGATAGATATTTATCTGTATGTATCTTTTCCAACCTTAACCATCCATCATCCAATACCGATTGAATGAAATGATACCTCAACTCTATGTGTTTTGTCTTTGAATGCAAGGCAAAATTCTAATTGGCAAGATGAATGACACTTTGGTTATCTATAAACAAATAAATGTTAACCTTTGTTTCACCTAATTCTTCCATGAAGGATTGCAGCCATATAATCTCCTTTCTTGCCTATGTTGCAGCTACATAATCTACCTCTGTTGTGGATAAAGAAACCACCTTTTGTAATCTGGAGATCCAACTCACTGATGTGTCACCATCAGTAAAAACATATCATGTTGTACTCCGCCTGGTATCAATGTCTCCTACCAAATTTGAGTCAACATAGCCTTGTAAATCAGTAATAGAGACCCCAAAACATAAACATTTATTGGATGTACCTCTCAAGTATCTGAGAATTCATTTTACCTAATTCCAATGCTCAATGCCAGGATGACTCATATACCTGCTAAAACTCCTACTACATGTGCAATAGCAGGTCAAGTGCATACCATGACATACATTAAACTGCCTACAGATAAAGAATAGGGTACGTTGGACATTTTTCCTCCTCCTCTTGTGTATTTGGAAACATCTCCTTAGTCAATTTCAAATGACTAGGCAAAGGTGTACTGACAAATTTTACATTCTCCATGAAGAATCTTTGCAACACCTTTTCAACATAATCAGTCTGAGATAGAGTCAATTTTTTGTGCTACCTATCTCTGCAAATTTTCATTCCAAGGATTTGTTTTGTTGCCCCCAAATCCTTCATAGAAAATTATTTTGCTAACTGTTGTTTTAACTCTCTTATGTGATCCATGTTAGCTAGACCCAGCTACAAGCATGTCACCAACATATAAACATAAAATAATGTAGCTGTCATTATCCGACCTCTTAAAATAAACACAATGGTCAAAATTACACCTATTGAAGCCGCGCTCAACCATAAAACTATCAAATTTTAAATGCCATTGCTGAGGTGCTTCTTTCAAGCCATATAGACTCGTCTTTAATCTACACACAAACTTCTCCTTACCTATGACCTCAAATCCTTGGGGTTGTTCCATATATATCTCCTCCTCCAAATCACCATGGAGAAAGGTAGTTTTCATATCTAGCTATTCCAAATGCAAATCTTCAACAACCACAATACTTAAAATAGTACAAATAGAAGTCATTTTTAGAATAGGAGAAAAGATCTCATCAAAATCAATGCCCTTTTTCTATGCAAATTCCTTTACAGTTAACCTGGATTTAAATATTTTCTTACCTCCATCCTCCTCTTTCAGCCTATAAACCCATTTGTTTTGTAAAGCCTTTTTACCTGCAGGCAACTTGGATAATTCCCAAGTCTGATTTTTTAACAAGGATTCCATTTCTTATGTCATTCCATCCTCCCAATGAACCTTGGTATCTTGCTGCATAGTTTCATCATAACATTTTGGTTCACCAACATCAGTTAATAAAATATAATACAAAGAGGGAGAAAACCTGTCAAGAGGTCTACTTAGCCTTGAAGATTGTCTAACATTCACTGGAATTAGTGGTATTTTTTTTTTGTGGATCATGAGGAACCACTAGAACATCATCTTTAGGAGTATCATCGAACACTACATAATCATTTTCTTTCTTCTCATGCTGTCGCAACTGATCTTTATACAACACTTTCTCATTGAATATGACATCCCTACTTCTCAAAATTTTATGATTCTCAAAATACCAAAGTTTATGGCTTAACACATCAATGTCATATCCAACAAATATACATTTCTTTGATTTAGGTTCCATCTTTTCTCTATTTTTCAGAATCTATATGAGAAAATGTTTCACAACCGAAGATTTTGAGAAAAGAATAACTCACCTTCTTACTTGTCCATGCTTCCTCCGGAATACCACAACCCAAAGGAGTAGAGGTACCTCTATTAATTAAATAAACAAAAATGACTAAAACCTATGCTGACTAGTTTAAGGGAAGTCTAGCATGCAACCTCATAGTCCTTGCATGCTCCATTATTATCTTATTCATGTGTTCAACCACTCCATTTTCTTGTGGAGTCCTTGGAACTATTTTTTGCCTACAAATACCATTAGAGGAACAATAATCTTCACATTATTTTCTGCAATACTCATCACCATTATCAAATCTGAGACATTTTATTCTTTTACCATTCTCATTCTCAACCAAGCTTTTCCATTTTTAAAAGTTTCAAATACATCAGATTTCTGCCTGAGGAAATAAATCTATACTTTCCTAGATGCATCATCAATAAATGTAACATAATACAGAGAGCCACCAAGGGAAGATACCTAAGCTATCCCCCATACATCTATATACACAAGCTCCAATTTTCAACTTTCTTTTCCTTCCTACCCTTCAAAAAACTAACTCTCTTTTGTTTTTCATACACATTTAACTTTCACATAAATCCCTATTGACACATTTTAGACCTGATAATACTTTCTTTGAATGAAGTAATTTCATCACCTGTAATCATTAGGACACATCACCACATCATGAATAACACAAATTTATTCACCACTGCTTCCATACTGGTCACTGATACAAGATCTACCGTCGGATTAAAAGTTTCAAATATATCAGATTTCTGCCTGAGGAAATAAATCCATACTTTCCTAGATGCATCATCAATAAATGTAACATAATACAGAGAGCCACCAAGGGAAGATACCTAATCTGGTCCCCATATATCTATATACACAAGCTCCAATTTTCAACATTCTTTTCCTTCCTACCCTTCAGAAAACTAACTCTTTTGTTTTTCATACACATGTAACTTTCACATAAATCCCTATTGACACATTTTAGACCTAATAATACTTTCTTTGAATGAAGTAATTTCATCACCTCTAATCATTAGGACACATCACCAAATCATGACTAACACAAGTTTATTCACCACTGCTTCCATACTAGTCACTGATTCAAGATCTACTGTCGGTAGCTCAAGAACATAAGCTCTTTATCCTGAAACCACTTATGTAATTGCAATACATGTTTACCATTTATCCAAATAAGTTGTGGTCACAACCATAGATCCTACACACTGTCAATAACCTTCTCCTGTAACTGTGCCATATACCGCATCATAGATTTGAAAAACCAATCAAATCAACTATCACTTATCACTGATTGTTCTAGCAGTTGCACCAGTCAACCTTCATCTGATCATAACTTGCTTACCGGTATACATCAATGGTAGCGGGACTAGACATTTGAAATTTAGAGACATCCCCAAGTCTCTCATAAGGATCGCTACGACTAAAACTCATCTCAACACTTTGTTCATCATACTTATACTCAAAAACATACTAGGAACACCAGGTCAATACTTGACATCAATGACAACACAATAACTGATCATCATGCAATCAAATTTGTATCATGACAACACTAGAAATCACTTACCATTACTACATCAGTTATGTCAACAGTTTGGACAATCAAAACTTGAGGAAAAATGACCAGAATCAACTTTTTGAATGAGGGCAATGAAGGATTTTAGGGGTTTTTATGGGCATTGTTGGTAGATAAAGCATATGCATTTAGACTAAAAACTGGGAAATTTAATTCCCAAATGCGTATATATACTATGAAAGGCAAATTTTACTTATAATCAGGATTTAGAAACCTGATTACATGTGCTTTGGGGAAGTGCTTTCACTTGCATTCAGGTTTTAAAATTTTGACTACAAATAGGGAAAAACTTTGAAGAAAATGCCAAAAATGTGATCAACAATCCGCAAGGAAGAAATAACTTGAAAATCTGGAGATAAAATCCCAAAATGTAGGCTATAATAGAGCCTAAAAGAGTCCTAAACCAAACACAAGTAGAAGACCTTGTTCATTAATGATGTCTCTCAGTCATGGTGGTGTTTGAGAAGACAAATGCTTATAAATTATAGATTTACAGGGAAAAACATGACTTCGGTTTACAAAATTCAACTTGCAAGTTCATTTCAAATAAGGATTTACTTGTAACCGTGTTTTAAAGTCCTGGTCACAAGTTTTAAAGTCTTTAAAACTTTATATTTCTCATGCTAAAGACACCGCATGAATAAATTTGGGTTTCATTTTACCATTTACAAGTTTAAAACAACTTGTAATGACTTAGAAAAAGCCCGACCTATTCAACTTAAGTCGGATTTTTGAAAAACTTTTCGAGTTGTAAAACTCCCATAAAGGTGCGTCGGGTTTTCTTTAGCCCTTCACAAGTTTTAAAAATAATTTCAAAACATCTGTGTTGTAATCAGGATATAAAATCTCAATTACAAGTTTATGATACTTCAAACTGATTTAAAATGTCGTCTTCATCAAAAATTGACTTTTAGTGCATATCTTACAAGTGAAGACTTGTAGCACATGGGAAAAACCCGATATATCTATTTAGTCCATTTTACCATTACAACAGTGGACTTTGTAAAACATTTTACAAGTCATATACTTTTCCCCGAAGAAAATAACACCTGCAATCGGGATATAAAAACCCGATTGCAAGTATTATTAACTTGTAATGCAACTCTTAAATCATGACAAAAGGATGAGTCAGATTTTTGGATTTATATTACAAGTAAAATATCTTTTACTAATTCAATATATCATTTGCAATTGGGAAATAAAATCTTGATTGCAAGTTTTATAAGGAAGAAGAATATATCTTGCAATTGGGGAATAAAATCTCGATTGCAAGTAACATTAGTTGTGTTTTCTCCCTAAATAAAGCATATGTTTGAGCATAAAAATGACTCAAAACCTTTAAAACGAAAAAAATGAAGAATCTAAGACACAAAAGAAAAACAAAAAGATCAAAACAAACAAGAAAAGTCAATAAAAAACTCAAGATTTTCACAAACTGAGTACTTGCAATCAGGAAAATAAAATCCAAAATTGCCAAGATAACTAGGAAAAACTCAATGAAATCTCAAAAAATGATATCTAAAGGATGAAAAACTAAGGCTGAATTAAGGCATGATTTATTACCTTTGAGAAACGCCTTTAAAATGCCTATCTTAGAGAAGAAAACTACAAATTTATCAAAAAATTTGTAGTGTTGTCTTAATTTTGCAAATTGAAAATTACGAACAATAGATTAAATTACATAGGTTAATGCATCACTCTATGTGGTAATATAATAAGATCAACTAGTTTAAAGTTTGAACCCTTGGAGTAATCTTTATGTTAGATCTATTGACATATACCTTCTAAATGTTTTAATATAAATTTGAGATAAGATAAATGATTTAAATTTTTTTGGCACCACAACTAGGATCAAGACAGAGACACTACAAGGGTGAATGTAGAGCGTAATAATTCTCTTATAGGCAGCTCATCCTACTCATCCTATGACAACCACCAAATTTGTAAAGCCTATGACTCACTCTTGGATGTGAGCTTATTGTTGTCCCAAGATGACAACATTTATAAACTGTGCTTTGACAAAATAAATATTCATTTGTATCACAAGGTGGTCAACTTTGCCTAATAGTATGTCGGTGACAGACGCTAGGAGCTACTTAAATTTATAGGTTTTTTTGGAAGACTTCTCTAATACCTTGTAGGAAATGGATGTCATGAACTACACATCTTAGGAGTTTATTATAGGCATTTATGTATTGGAAGCAATGTGCGTGCTACCAATGTTATCTTATGTGAGGTATATAGCCCAATTCTAATGTTGGACCAATCCAAGTTATTAATAACATAACCACTACTTGTAAGTGATGTAAAACCATGACATTTTGATTATGTGTGTTTGTCTATAAGATGAATCTAAGTTTTTATGTACTGTGTGTTGTTACACATATGCCCTTATTGGTGATTACAACAAAAAATATGTGATGCTTATCTCTCAACACATGTAGTTGTGAACTAAATAAAAAATGGTCCATAATGTAATATTGGATGCACTTGTTTTGCTTTTTGGTATTGTAACCTTATTATAAAGGTTTATGTGCTAGTGCACTAGGTAAAAGTGAAGATGCACAAGGTAGAGTCACCTCCTATTCATTTTTGGTAGGTGTTCATTATGTGTATGTGTCATGTATGTATGAGTTGATTAGTATATGTACATGTGATGTATGTTTGAGATGAGTAATATGAATAGATATCATTTATGTTAGAGCTACAATATGTGTATATGATCTAGATGTATGTTCAAGAACTAGACAATGTGTGTACTTGTAATGTATGTATGAGTTGTATGTTATGTGATTTTATATTCATACTTTCTTGTTGACATAATACCAATTTTATTTTTGGATTCACTTCTTGTTATACTATCAAGTGCATGTATAGAGTTGTGAGTACCAATTTAACTAATGGTTTTTGAATTAGCAAATTATAGAGATCTCATCCTAAATATAAGGATGATTTATTATGATAATGATTATAATTATTATGATTATCACCATTATCATTCTTATTATTATGGAGCCATTGTTTTTTAAAAGACATACCCAGGTAGAGTCATCTGAA
Organism: Thuja plicata; assembly: GCA_018584345.1. Classification (NCBI taxonomy): domain Eukaryota; kingdom Viridiplantae; phylum Streptophyta; class Pinopsida; order Cupressales; family Cupressaceae; genus Thuja; species Thuja plicata. The sequence goes on from MU226197.1 coordinate 115,946, forward strand.
TAAACTCTTGAGAAATAGGTTTTGGTCTAGAGATATATCTTGATATAAAGAACTTACCCTTTTTAGAATAAGAAAGTAAGATTGTGATGTAATGCATTCTCATAATTATTAAGTTAACGCTTCCAAATTAAAATAATATATATGATACAATGAAAATAAATACAATCTCTTTTTGAATCTATAAATGACCCTACTCTATTCAAAAATCCCTACCTACATACAAAGACCTACATACTCTACCCCTTACAAGATTTCATCTTATATAAGAATTGTCCACCAATTAACCAACTCAAAACTACATAATTGAACGATTACAAAATAGCAGTTCGCTTGTGATTGCCTTACACCTAATTGCCCACGGTCCATAATCCACAACCGCCCTATTGAAATGTTTTCCTGCAAACACGAGCCTTGTTCCAAATTCTTCCCTCTCTGCAGAAATATCCTTTGTTTGGAGCACAATGTCTATCCTCTCTACACTTACACATCTTATCCAGAGCGCATCCATCCCTCAACTCCTCCACTCTTCTCCCTCCAATTCCAAACAACCCATCAGTCCAATCATTAGAAAAAACTCCAGTGGGATCAAAAACTATCCTTCTCCTCAAGAAATTTCTCTAGGTTTACAGCCCTCCTGGCAACACCTCCAAACAAGTGACCTCCAGACTTCGCCCAGTGTAGTACCCCTCTGTGCTTCTCTATCACCATTTGCTCAATTTCTTGAAACACATCTTCATTCCACTTGGGTATCCCTGCTTCCCTAGGTCGATAAGTTTGCAGCTCCAAAGTAACCTGGTCCTCTGCAGGTCCAAGATATGCATCTGACTTCTTGACAGACCGCATGAATATTCCACTGACTGAAAGTGAACTCCGGTCACACAGGCTTGAGCGATTCAAACTCCTAATTTTCTTTATGTCCTCAATTGCCTCGTGGAGATGAAACATTGATACTCTCAGCTCCACGTCGAAGACCACATTAGTGTGCAGCCGTCGATCCCACTTACAGACTGTATTATTTTTATCCAAAATCTTGGTAGGAGTGCAGCTCTTGTGGGTATCTTGATAATTAGAGTCATTTCCTTGGCATCCACCAGATGCTTGCATCCGATGATTGAATCCAATTACAGGGTACCCTGTGAACTGTTTTCCGTCATTCAAGAAGCCACTGCCCTTTGTTGTGGATGAGATTAGCTGCTCCACTCCATTGCAGAGTGCATCCACATCTTCATTTGCTTGGATTTCGTCATCTGGATAGCAGAACAAAGCAAGATTACCAGTTAAATAGCAGATTTGTTTACATTCTCCATGCTCTGTATCTTCTCTGTTTACTTCAAGTACATTACTCCTGCTCTGCTTACCTCTAACTTTAAATAGCTTATACCTAGCAGGCAGCTTCCAATACTACTAGGGCTCTTGCAGACTGCAATACAGTAAAACTAAATACATTTTTTTATCGGCAAAAGGCTAAAATCATTTAAGATCCACTATTAAAAACTATAACTCTCAAACCATACTGAGAGATCTTCATAATTCAAACAACTACTAGAAAATCAAAATATCGAATCAAGGGCTAAAATACCTAAGCCCTACGGAGATGCATCTTATTTGGCAATCCTCAATAACGATCCTGCTGCAGATCTACATTTGCTCAAATTTAGAATTGTAATTATTTTGGAATTAACATTCTACAATATCAGTTTGTAATTGGCATTACCCTTGCTCTGTTTCCCCCTTAGCCTACATCGTAAAACTAAGTACATTTGCCCAAATAGATTGCTGGCAAACATACAGGTTGATGTTTTTCAGTGGGTAAGTTTTAAGATCATACTCACACTGATAAGCGCTTGTTTCAACGCTCGTAGCTGTGGTTGGACTGCCGATTCCCATGTTGAGCCCATCTCCAGGTACATCAACAGAAACAACATGGTTGGTCAGGAAAATTGCCTTCCCGTGCGAGGGAAGCCATTTTATATCTGCAAATTCACTAGCTCTTAGGAAACTCTCGGCTTCTTTTTCTAGATCATTATCATCTTTCACCCTGGCTGAAAATGAGGTCTTGAACATAGGCTGCAAAGTGAAGGTTATTTCAGAGATTGCTCCAAGCGTTCCAAGAGATATCTTGGCAGCTTTCAGGTCTGAATCTGATTCTGTCAAGAAAACCCATTAGATCAGTGCCCACACAAAAGAATAAAGCCAATTGATCTCAAAAGTACAAGCAATCATAATAGAGAAAAGCAAGAAGCTAGGTTATTAAACTAACTAAACCAAAAAATACCCAAATACCCAAAAGAGGAGTAATGCAACAATTGGAAAATGGTTAAATTCACATGCAGTACAATTAAACAGGTGAGAGAGAATCACCACTCAATGTGATGAGCTTTGCATAGCCTTGGGAAGGAGGTGCAGGGACTACCAATTTCATCCCAACAACATATTCATAAACCCCACTTCCTCTTCCCCACAGACCACTGCCATGGGCTCCAGTAGAAACAACTCCTGCTGCTGAAACTCCATTCCAGTAAATCATGGCAGGCAGAACAAGTCCTTCCTTTGCTGCTTCTTCAATCACATCTTTCATCATTGCTCCAGATTGGACAGTAATTGTCATTGCAGTTTTATTGATTGCAATTACTGAATTATACTTTTGGGTGGAGATGATGAGCCCTTGCTTACCGACACAGGCTAATTTTGATTGACTGTGAGCCAGCCCACTCACCACTCTAATCTTTTGCTTGTTTTTCACTGCATAGGCAACTGCCTGTATAAGCTCGGATTCTGATCTGGGCCATGCAGCGTTTGCTGCCTCACAAGTTCCCCGGTCATCCCAACTACCAAAAAAATTGAATATCTGGCATTCATGGCCTAAATTGCTTTCTACTGATGGAGGAGTCACACAACTCTCATGGTCATCCCAACTGTCCAGAGGATTGAAGATGTGGAATCCAGGGTTAATTTTGCATTCTATTGATGGAGGAGGCTTACATGCTGATTGCAAACCCAAGACAAAATCAAAGAGGAGCACAATTACAATGAGGGAGCCAGCCATCATAACATTCGAAAACAATCACAGAATTTTTGCTATTGGGGAATTAGTATAGGAGAAACTTCAATTTGTTGGTGTGCATTTCATGTTCAGGTAGGTCTGGATCTTAGTCTATGGAGCCTAGGATTCACTGTTCAATATTTTAAGATTCGTATAGATTTCATCTTTGTAATGCCTACGTCCTGAAAGTTCTGAAAATATGCCAGATATGATAAAATAACTGATAAGATGCTTCCAAGTCTTGAAAATGCCATTCCAGATTATAAAATATTGTATACCCATTTTAATTTATATTGTCCATCAAAATATAATGATTTTTATAATTTTAAAGAGTGAATCTTCGGCATTAGAGTCATTTTAGATTATAAAATATTGTTTAGGTAATTTTACTTCGTACAATAAAATAATCTAATTTTCTATAATTTTAATGAATGAATCTTCTGCATTAGATTTAATTATAAAGAAGGGCAATCTTTTTTAGCGCTATGTAAGTTATAGAATCAATGACATCATCCACTGTTCAACATTTTAAGAGTCGTATAGATTTCAACTTTGTAATGCCTACGTCCTCAAAGTTTTGAAAATATGCCAAAAATGATTACATAGCTGATAAGATGCTTCCAAGTCTTGAAAATGCCATTCCAGATTATAAAATATTGTATACTCATTTTATTTATATTGTACATCAAAATATAATGGTTTTTATAATTTTAAAGAGTGAATCTTCTGCATTAGAGTCATTTTAGATTATATAATATTGTTTAGGTAATTTTACTTCGTACGATAAAATATTCTAATTTTTTATAATTTTAATGAATGAATCTTCTGCATTATTAGATTTAATTAAAAAAGGACAATCTTTTTTAGCGCTATGTAAGTTATAGAATCAATGACATCATCTTTGGTCATTCTGATTCTTAAATTAATATAAGCAAAACATCCTGCTATTTTAAGAGGGACAAATGAGTGACAATACATTTTTCAATATATCTATTAGCAATTGCACCTTGGTGTGCAATGGGTACATCCAAGAGGTATGGAAGATGGAAGAGGTATGAAAGATCAAATAGGGGAAAAAAAGCAATTTTATTAGCTGGATATATGTATGCAACAAATGAGATGAATTGATAGGTCATCTACCAAATGATATTGTTTGTGCAACAAAGATCTCAATCAATGAGTGATGACATCAAATCAACTATGCATCCACTTACAAGGGTCAAAAAAAGGTTGAAACTAAACATGTAACTTGAGAATATAATATAGAAGATGGAGATGGAGATGGAGATACAAAGAGATCTTGTAAAATTGAACATAAATATAGTTAAATCTTTAAATAAAATAAATCTTAAAATAATAATTAAATTAAAAAATAATTTTATATTAAAAAGTTAAAATATGTTTGGGTTTTGATCAAATTGGTTTTTAATCACAATGCTTCATGTTTCTAATATAAAATATTATTGAAGTTGTTTTTTAAAATATTGTCTAGAGAGCTTTTGGGTGTGAGCAAGTTCCATCAACATTTCAGATAATTCTCCATGATCCACCATGAGGATGAGTAAGCATGAAAACTTAATCAGTCTTTTGAAGAAATATTTTAAAATAAAGTAATTAATAATAAAAATTCTTAAACATATTAATAATGAAAAAATATAATGTTATTTAAATCAATACAAAATTATAATTGTTGTCCCTACATGATCTCTAACCCCAGATCAGATGAAGGCTAAGACAAAACATACTACTATAATGGAGATCATTGCTATTACTGTTATTGATGAAGAGTATGTTGATATCAAAGACATCGATACGACTTATGAAATGTGGGAGAAGTTGAAGATTGTCTATTGTGGAGATCTACATGTGCAAAAGGAAAAGGTTGACAGTCTAAGAGGTAAATATGATCAAATGAGAATGCAAGAGAATGAGAACATTGAATTATATAGTAAGAGAATCAAAGAGGTTGTTGCTTCTATTTGTGGTGTTGGTGGAAATCTTCCCAAGGAGGATGTGGTAAGAAAAATCTTAAGAACTCTATTGCCTCAGTATACCATTAGGGTTTCATCTATACACGAGATAAGATCTATATGAACTTTTCCTATTACTCTTGATGCATTGATAGGGAAGTTAATTGCATTTGAGTTGAGTAAATTTGATAATAGTTTGCCAAAGATTGATGTTTCTTTCAAGTCATCATTGACACTTTCTCCCATCTAAGAAAGGAAAAGAGATATCTACTAGTTCTCTAGCATATCATTCTAATGATTATGAATCTCTCCTATCTAAAGAAAAAGAATAGGAGGAATTGTAAGCTTTACTTGTAAAGAGGTTGCCTAGAGGAAAAGGTAAATATACGGGTAAGTTGCCTTTGAGGTGATTTTCTTGTAATAAAATTGGATATATTGCCTCTAGATGTCCTGATAATGACAGGAAGGAGAAACCAAGAATATTCAAGTTCAAAAATAAGAAGTCATGCTACCTAGCTGAGGAAGGTGTTACCGATGAAGAATCTAATGGAAAAGATGAAGAGGAAATTGTATTTGTTGCTGTAAAAGAAGAACCCTCAGAAGAATGTGAGAAATCTTTATTATCTAACATGAGTCACAATGGTAATTGGACCATTGACAGTGGGTGTACTCATCACATGATCGGAGATAAAAGAAAGTTTATTGAGTTAGAAGAATGTGAAGGAGTCTCAGTCAAATTAGGTAATGACACTCCCTGTTTGGTGAAAGGTAGAGGAACTATTACTTTCAATGATAATATAAATTGTGATGATGTATATTGGGTTGATGGTCTAAGATACAATTTGTTGAGTGTTGCTCAGTTAAATAATAAAGGATTTAGATTGGAATTCAATGGAGGAACATGTAGGAATACTAGAAAATCAAGAGAGTTGTGTTAGAATAAAAATTTCCCAATCAACTGAGAGGGGGGAGGGGGGTGAATCAGTTGATGCCAAACCCTGTTAAACTTAATTCCAATTAAATCTTTCTACTTAAATATATGTAAAATAACCACAACACATGTGAACACAATAACACCAATATGTGTTCTCAAGGGAAACATTGTTAAGGGAAAAACCCTGGTGGGAATGATGCCCACAAAATATATGCACTATAAGTACTGAGACCCTAGTAAAAGTCCTAGCCCTATTAGGAGCTAATTATTACAATAGGAAGGTCCATGTTAAAGACAGACCCTGTTAGGATTCAAGAACCCTATTAGGGGTATTACAATTAGTCACAGATCAAAATATAAGTGAAGGTTACATCCACCTTCTGAACATTATCATAATAAGCCAAAAATGTCCTCCAGTACCTTACTGCCAAGACAATCCCATCCTTGTGCCTCAGTGCAATATCCTCTTCTCTGTTAGAAAAAATCCTTACATCCCTTTGGCTCGTATATTCATCCATAGCATGCTTTCCAAATAAAAGAGAATCTTCCTTTTATACAAGTTACATTATTTCCTGGGGTCAGCCATTATAGGAATTCTTGTTAGAGTAATAGTCTATCGGGTTACTAAATTAAATCATTATGATCTAATTAGTAACTTTCCTTTTCACTCTAGTTTGCTTCAGCTAACCTTAGGGTTTCTCTTTTAGGGTTTCGTGTTTCCTTTTATAAGGATTCACTTGTTAGTTTTCTTTACACAGAGATTGTATTTTGTAATTCATTAGTGTTAATAGAAGCTTTTTTCTGTCACAATGGATTTCCAGTCTCGGCCTTTTTGGCCTCCATAGTTTCTGTCTTCTCTCTTCTGTCTTCTTGCTTCTTCTTTGTAGCAGTCTTGCATGCAGGTGATCTTGGGTGAAGTTGCATTTATCAACTTCTACATGGTATCAGAGCCACCTTGTTGCTGGCTGTTCTGATTTTTCTGAAGCATTCGAGGGTTTGTAGTTCGTCAAGCTTTTTCTGGCTTCTTTTAGTGGTTCTGGGGGGTCTTTATTTTTTTGAAGCACTTTGGACCAAAACCGACCTCGCGGTTGCGTCCAGAAGGCCCAAAAACCCCAGAATCCATATAAAGTTTATCCATTTTGGACACCGGGGCATCTGGAGAATTTTTTCAGCCTCCTACGGGCCGTACGGACATAAATTTCAAGAAAAAAAATTAAAAAACGCATGTTTTTTAGGTTTTTTTGCGTTTAATAAAATGCGCGCAGTGCGTTTGAAATGGCGCCGCCACCGCACCACCGCGGCCCGGCCCCCGGCGGCGCACCTCCCACTGCACCTCCCGCCCTTTCAACTCTGCGGCCCCCACCGCCGCTCCGGCACCCGCTGCTCGCACGGCCCCTCCGCTCCCGCACCGCCTCAACCGGTGCTCACCTCCTTCGCTCCGCCCGAGCGGCGGTGTTTTGCTCAGCCCCCGCGGGCCCTCTGTTGTGGCCGCGGTCATATGGCCGACCAGGGGCTGCGGCCCAGCCTCCGGCGCGCGCCATGTGCCCGGGGGCCCATTTTTTTTTGCCCCTGGGGCTTAAAACTTGGCCTGTTGAGCTTTTTGGGGCCTTTTCACTGTTTTTTCTCTACAGGGAGCATACAGAGGTCTTTTTGGACTTCTTTATATCGTCGGAAAGCTCTTTCCAAGCTCTTTCCGACTATAGTGATTTGGTTTTTTGGGTCTGTTGTTTTGACAGTGTTTTTTGCTGTTGAAGTCTGATGTTTTGTTTTGCCTTCCGGGAGTCATATCTGGCTCATTCGGACTCCTTTTTTGGCAAACGAGATATCGTCGGAAAGCTAGTTCAGTGTACTATTCAGTTGAAGGGTTATTTTTTCCAGATTCTGCTCCAGGTTTTCTCTCATCCGAGTTTGACAGTTTATGCACTCTGGTGGATTGCTTGGTTCTACAGATCCTGGGATCTCTTCTTCTAATTTCATAGCTCACTCTTCTTTCTGACATTTGAGCTTGTATACTCCTTCTGATGCATTTTTGTTTTGTAAATGCACTGAGATAAAGTGCCTTCTTCTGCATTTCTGGGATCTTGTACACCTTGTTCGATTTTTGTACTCGCACTGTGTTATAAAGTGCCATGGGGGGTTATGATGTTTTTGTCGCTTTAGGCGCATCCACCTTTGTCAAGTGAGCGTACCTTCCATGACATTAGCCCATGCTGTGTGTCGATGACTCTGCCCTTTATCCTGTGTGTGTGCTTCTGTTGCACTGTTGGTGTTCCTGGTTCTTCTTCTGCAGATGTTTCTGGCATTGCATTTCAGTGTTCCTGTCACCTCTCCCAGTTCAGCATTATGGGGGGGTTCACCTGTTGGTTCTATTGCTTCCTGGTTTGATTGATCAGCTCTTCAGACATTTGTCTTCTCTACCTGGTCATGCACTTCAGTGGGGGTTCCAGCAGTCTCTTCTGACAGAGTTTTCAGTTCATGCTTCGAAGATGCTTCTTGCTCATTCTTGTTCCTCTCTCTGGGACATATTTTCCCTTTATGTTTTGGGTACCTGATCAGGCCTTGTTGCCAGGACCCATCTTTCCTGCTTTCTGTAGTAGTTTCCTAGGTTTTGCTTCTCCCTAGGCTTATCTTAAGGGGGGGTGTTAGAGTAATAGTCTATCGGGTTACTAAATTAAATCATTATGATCTAATTAGTAACTTTCCTTTTCACTCTAGTTTCCTTCAGCTAACCTTAGGGTTTCCCTTTTAGGGTTTTCTGTTTCCTTTTATAAGGATTCACTTGTTAGTTTTCTTTACACAGAGATTGTATTTTGTAATTCATTAGTGTTAATAGAAGCTTTTTTCTGTCACAATGGATTTCCAGTCTCGGCCTTTTTGGCCTCCATAGTTTCTGTCTTCTCTCTTCTGTCTTCTTGCTTCTTTTTTGTAGCAGTCTTGCATGCAGGTGATCTTGGGTGAAGTTGCATTTATCAACTTCTACAATTCTCCTATAATCAAATAAATACTTAAAACCATGTGAGGATGTAAACAACATTCTTATCCATATTACATCAATTATAAATCATAAGCTAGTTGGCCACAACATTAATTAATCATAATTTTTAAGAATACATTACTAATCTCGTGTCGGCTTCTAAGTAGACCTCCATTGACAATTTCATAATTGATGACGTCGAAAAACACCAAAAAAATATGCGATCACACAATATCCTCTCTAGCGTGTCTTCTAACATTTACCAAGCTCGCATACTGTAATACATCACCATACTCATTTTATGCTTCAAACACTAAGACCAACTCTGCGAGTTTCTCAGTCACTAGTCCTACAACCAATCTTTGCCAAATCCTTCATAACTTGAGAAAATGATCATATAAACATATGTGATCATAACCTGATGTAGAAAACACATCCTAAGACACACATCTCAGCTCGCAAGAGCTAAGTCATCATACAATGTATGTATCATTCTTTGTGCAGTCCCTGTCTCTTCATAACTGATCATATGTTAACATCAATGACAAAATAAATTGAATGCCAACATAATGCTGCAGTAATTCCAACAAGTTGATTGCTAGTGGTGAACAAACTAGAGGTAACTTGTTCCATATGGACACTACTATTAAAAATTTTCTGATTGCTAAGATTGAAGATTGTTGGTTATGGCATAAAAGGTTTTGTCATATAAATTTTGATACCATGATCAAAGTCAGTAAGATGAGAATAGTTAGAGGATTGCCTAACCTTGTTAAACCAGAAAATATGATGTGTAAAGAATGTCAACCAGAATTATTCTTCGGAAAATGTTTTAGATCTGGTTCATACCGATCTATGTGGTCCAATGAGAACTTAGAGTTATTATGGTGATAAATATTTCATGTTTCTTGTTGATGAATACTCTAGAATGATGTGGGTTGTATTTTTAAGAGACAAATCTGAAGCTTTTCACATGTTTAAAATATACAAACAAAGAGTTGAGAAGGAGACCATAAAGTCTTTGAAGTGCCTTAGATCTGACAAAGGAGGTGAGTTTACCTCACATAATTTTACTACCTATTGTGAAGTAGAAGGAATTCAAAGATATTTTCAGCTCCTATAGCACCTCAACAAAATGGCATTGTTGAAAGAAGAAACAGGTTCGCCATTGATTGTGCTAGGACTTTAATAATTCAGAACTTAGGTTTTGCACAAATCTTTTGGAGAGAAGCTATGAGCATTGGTGTGTATACATTGAAAAAAGTTTAGCTGAAAAAATGTAAAATAAAACTCCCTATGAATTATGGCATGGTCAGTTGCCATGTGTGAGTTATCTCAAAATTTTTGGAAGTGGATGTTATATCAAAAGATATGAAAACTCAGGAAAGTTTGATACAAGAAGGGATGAGGGGATATTTTTAGGACATTCTACAAAGAGTAAAGCCTCCAAGTGCTTAAACAAAAGAAAAAACAAGATAGTGGAAAGTGCTAATGTAAGAGTTGATAATTTTTCAGAGAGAAATTATGAATCAAACAAAAGGGAACCTAAAAATCATCATGGGTCTATATATGTACAAATGTTGGTGTAGGACACTACTAATGAACCGATGGAGAGGCAGACTATTGAATAGGAACCAATATATACAGTTATTGATACTCCAAGAATAGAACCGATGTTGCCCAAATATGTCAAGATGAATAATTCCCCTAATTAAATTATTGGTGACAGAAATGCAAGTGTGCTAACAAGGGATAAGGTTAGAGAAGGAACATGTTTGCTATAAGAATTTGAGCCCAAAACAGTAAAAGATGCACTGAAAGATGAAGTTTGGGTTAAAGTTAGGGAAGAATAATTGGAATAGATTGAGAAGAACAAAACTTGGACATTAGTGCATAGACCAGTGTACAAGAATGTTATTGGTACTAAATGGATATTCAGAAACAAGATAAATGAGAAAGGTGATGTGGTAAGGAATAAAGTAAGGTTGGTGTGCAAGGGTTATGCACAAGAGGAAGGCCTAGATTATGGTGAAATATTTGCACCTGTGGCCAGACTTGAAGGTGTTAGAATAGTACTTGCATATGCCGCTTACAAAGGATTCAAGGTTTATCAAATCGATGTTAAGTCAACTTTTCTTAATGGTATTCCTGGAAGAAGAAGTGTACATTGAACAACCTAAAGGGTTATCTAATTCAGTGGGTAAGAATATGGTGTGCAAAGTAAAGAAAACATTGCATGGATTGAAAAAAGCACCTAGAGCATGGTATGAGTGATTGCACTCATATTTGATCCAGATTGGTTTTCTCAGGACAAGTGATAATAGTAATGTCTATTTGAAAACTAAGAAAGATGGTAGGATGCTAATTGCAAATTTTTTTGTAGATGATATCATCTTTGGTGGAAATGAAGAAATGAGAAGATCTTTTGCAGAAGAGACGTATAAAGAATCTGAGATGTCTATGATTGGTGAGATTAAATTCTTTATTGGATTGCAGGTTCAATAGATGAAGGAAGGTATCTACATAAGTCAATCCAAATATGTAAAGGAAATATTGAATACTTTTGGTTAGATGACTCAAAATCAGTTGGTACTCCTATGATTACTGGTTGTAACCTATCAAAGGAAGATGATTCTAGAGAAGTGAATGAGACACTTTACAAATCTATGATCGGTAAACTACAGTATGTGGTGCATAGCAGACTAGACATAGCAAATGCGGTTGGATTAGTGGATAGATTTTCATCTAGTCCTAAGGAATCTCATTTGGTTGTAATAAAGAGGATTTTTAAATATCTTAAGGGAACTGCTGATTATGGTATGTGTTATAGTCACAAAGGTGATTTCTCTTTGAATGTGTTTACTCATGTTGATTGGGCATGCGATGTTGATGATCAGAAAAGCACAAGTGGAGGTTCTTTTTTCTCAAAGAAAGGCTTATGTCCTAGACAATAAAGAAGAAGAATTGTATATCACAATCAACAGTTGAAGCTTAATATGTTGTTGTTTTTGTAATTAATTGTGCTCAGATAGTATGGATAAAGAAAATTCTGGAAGGAATTCAAGATAAGGTCAGTGAACCGGTGGTTATTTACCGTGACAATACAAGTGCCATTAATATCTCAAAGAACTCAGTAATGCACTCTAAGACTAAGCATATAGATATCAAATATCATTTTCTTAGAGAAAAGGTACAAGAGAAGGAAGTGAGGTTGGAATAAATCCCAACTAAAGAGAAGGTTGTTGATATTTTCACTAAACCATTTCCTAAGGATACATTTGAGTATCTAAGAGGTAGGTTGGGGATCATTCCCCTAACTGAGTTGAATTGATCAGGATGTTGTTGCATGAATCCAAATGTATTCAATGAACATCTTTATGTTTGGATTGATGTTGTGGGGCTACTCCTAGGGGGAGAAGTCTATAGTGTATTGTGTATGGTTCGTCAGGTACGACAAAGAAGGTATTAGATGTATTTCGTGCCTTTGGCATTGTTGTCAAAGGGGGAGAATGTGATTGAGATCAATCTATGACAGTTTGTGAGGAGAATGCAGGAAGAGGAGTTCAATCAAAGGAGGAGAAATTCAAGAACAAGTGAACACCATAAGTGGAAATATTTTGTATCATGATGCTAATAAGTATAGAGTGTGGTATAAAGAAATGGAGTGCTTCCATCAATGCAAAAGAGGGATATTGTTGGCATAACTAATGCAGTGATGGTAAGAAGGTTTTTGTCATGACATGATAAATATTTTATTACAAGATGATTAGTTATTATGTTGTCATTGATGTCAACTATTGAATTTATGTTCTTAGTTTTTTGCCAATATTAGTTGTGATGATTAGAGTTTTTTAGTGAGTTTTTGTGGTTTCTATTGTTGTGGGAGACTTGGGTGTGTCTCAGGTTATCTAATGTATGACCGCTACTCCTAAAGTGATAATATGAGGATGATAGAATTGATTCAAGATTCACAGTGCAACTACTAGAATAGTTAATGATATGTGATAGGTGATTTGAATTTTTTTCAAATAAGTGTTATTTCTTGTGACACGGTCACAGGATATGATGGTTAACAATATTTCAAAGCTACAATTGCGACCGCAACTCATTTGGGTGACCGGTATGAAATATTTGTGATCGGTGAGCTAAGATAGAGTAAAAGTGTTTATGTGCTTAAGCAAGAACAATTTAATCTTTGATTAGTGACTGGTGTTGCAGTGTTGGTGGAATCGATCGAGTCATTCACGATCTATTGATGTGTATTCATGATCGAAGGTGATGATCTGGCATCACATTGTTCAATGCTATCATTTGAGGAAGACTCTTGAGGAAGCTTGAATGTAGTCAAAATGTGTTTGACTCTTTTTTACAAAATCCTATGTAAATCATTGTATTGGCCGACCTGGTCTTGGGAAAATGTTTTATGCATTTAATTTTGTTATGTGGCACATTGGATCTGAGCGGGATACTTGAAATTCAAGTATTAGGGTTTGATCAAGGCAATGGACTCAAAATTTCAGTATATATTGGATGAAGTTGAATAATAATTTTGTTGATCAAGTGTTGGTGAAGTGTGGTGCAAGGTGCATGTTGCGATCAAGCCAGAGGAGAGCTAAGTGTGCTTAGAAGAGATTTTGTGCTTCATTGGATCTGATCAAGAAGAGGTAGTGTTATCTTATAGATCATTGTTGTTGGTGTTCCCTAATAGTTACAATAGATGAAATCCCTTAACCGAGTAGATCCTAACAGATCTTTTATTGTAAAATCCTCTAACAAGGTGACACTTTGTTTAGTGTTTAAATCCCTTTAACAAGGCTACTCTTAACAAGGTAAATGTTCTAACAAGCCTAAGGTAAATCCCTTAAATGGGTAGCACCTAACAATGTTGTTGTAAAACTCCTAATAGGGCTAAGCTCCTCATAGGGATTACTTTAGAAGAGTACATCATTTAGTGGGTACTAATCCCCATCGTGGTTTTTTTCAATTTCGGTTTCCATGAGATAAATAGTGTGTATTAATTTTGTGGATGGTTTTGGATGCTTGAGGTTTTCATATACTATTATTAAGGTTGATATTGTGAATGTTGTTTATGTTGAAAATTGGTATACTTGTATGATAACTTATTCAAACCCCCGCTCCCCCTCAGTAATTTGATCTCATAAATAACACCATTAACACCAAATTTTTAGCAAGTGAACAAAAGGAACAACCTGTTGTTCAACAAGGTAACACTCAAACTGGGAACATACCAAATATACTTCTTGATGAATAGGCTGCTCAATATCAAACAAAAGGCCCATGTGAGCATCTAGGACATGCTAGTTCAGGTATGTATATGATGCATGAGGCTAATTCATTCATACCTAACCTACAAAAAAGTGTAGGACAACAATTTGGGTAGTAAGATAATGAAGTGAGGGATTTATTTTTTGACGGTTCAAGGAACAAAGTTGGGGTTAGTGGAGGTTGCATGTTATTTTCTCCAAGTGGTGAAAGGTACTACTTGACTTTCAGATTATGTTTTAATTGTTCCAATAACACTGGTGAGTATGAGGCTCTTATTCATAGTTTGGAATGGGCAAGAAGAGTGGGCATTAGTTATTTGAAATTTTATGGTGACAATGAACTAATTGTCAATCAGGTGAGACATCTTAACTTTACCAATAATTATCTAGTCAAATATTACAAGACTAGAGTGTGGAATATTCTAGAAGGATTTGATGCATTTAAAATGGTATCTATACAAACAAATTAGAATAAATGTGTTGATAGTTTGTCTACTATTAGAATGGAATTTAACATTCCAAAAGAGATCAATAGTGATAAAACTAATCAACATGTTAAGGTTGTTGTTATATCTGGTGTACCTACTAATAGAATTCATTGGAAAGTGTTTGAGAGTGACAAGCAGATAGTTAATTTTTTAAGAGAGGAAGCTAAATTCTCTCATACTAGTTTCAACATCAATATGATGTCTAAATTATTCACCTAAAAAATAAAAAGATGCCAAGGGGTTTGGTCACCCTTGAATCCATTTTCAATATTGATGATAAGAGTAGAAATTATAAGGTTATCATGCAAGTTCAACAAGAGCACTATGAGGAGGTTGACGTATTCAAAGGAAAGCTACTTAGATTGGGTAATTATGTACAAAAAAATAACAACATTCATTTATTCAACTTTTTCAAGAATTTAGTGATGTCTTTGCATATGAGTATAGTGATTTGAAAGGTTTCAATGCCCATCTTTCTCAACATACCATTGAACTTGAAATTAATGCCAAAATAGTAAGGTAGAAACATAAACCTTTGAACCCAAAGTTGTAGCCACTTTTGCAAAAGGAACTAAACAAACTGATTGAAAGTAGTATCATCTTCCCTATTAAGCATACTTCATGGGTTTCAAACCTGGTACTGGTTAGGAAGAAGAATGGGGACATAAGGTTGTGTGTTGATTTCCATGATTTGAATAGAGCTTCATTGAAATTCCATCACCCCTTGCCTTCTATGGAGAAAATCCTTTAGGTAGTTTCACGATCAAAGAGGTTTTCCTTGCTAGACAATAATTCTGGTTACACTCAGATACTAGTAAGGGAAGAAGACTAGTTTAAGATAACATTTACCACCAAGTGGGGTACTGTGACATACAAAAAATACCCTTCGGTTTATCCAATGTTGAGGCAACCTTTCAAAAATCCATAGACACAGATTTTAATAATTTAATGTATAAAATTTTCTTAGTGTACTTGGATGACATTACTATTTTTTCCAAGGAAGCAAAAGATCACGTAAAAAATCCAAGGCAAATTTTTGAAAAGTGCAAAGAGTTTGGGATATGCCTTAATCCCAAAAATGTGTATTTATTGTTCATGAAGGCAAATTTCTTGGATATGCAGTGTCAAACTAGGGTATCACTATTTACCCTTAAAGAATAAGAACAATTCTATCCCTTCCCTTGCCAACACACAAAAAGGGTTTGCAAAGTATTATTGGTAGGATAAATTTTTTCAGGAGGTTTGTCCTTGACATTGTTGATTTATTAAGTCCACTAACTGTCATGTTGAGAAAAAAACATACCTTTCCATTGGAATAGATATGGGAAGAGGAGTTTTGAATTGTTTAAAGAGGCACTTGCAATAGCTCCCATGATTATAAATCCTAATTTTTCTAAGAGTTTTTTAAATTTTCCTATGGAGATATTGATTCTCTCTCATTGATCTTAATACAACATAATCATGAAGGCCTAGAAAAGTTTGAGGTGTTCTTCAGTCAAGGTCTTACAGACTATGAGCTCAGGCATTCCTTTGTAGAGAAACACGTGCTCAATTTTATAAGAAGCTTGAAAAAGTTTAAGAACATATTGTCTAATAACAATATTGTACTAATGGTTTCCAATCTGAACATGAAGGAGTTCCTTTTGAGTAAGGACTTAAGTGATAAGAAGTTCGACTGGGAAACTAAGGTAATGGTGTACAATGTGGAGATTATGGTTACCAAGCTAGTTAGGATAAAATGGTTGTGTGAACAACTTTTCAATGTCGCAAGAAGAACGGGAAAATGTGAGCAAGAGCGTGTTCTAGTATTAAAAGATGAGGAGAAAACAATTTCAACTCCTATCGCTAATTAGATGTAGCAAATGGTTCATTTTTTGTAGACCACTAAGTGCTCACAAGGCTTGGATAAAGCGAAGAGAAGGTATTTCAGATTGCATTCCATGCCCTATGTCCTTTTGAATGGTTTTATATTTAGAAAAGGTTTTAATGGTGTTTTACTTAGATGCATTGACACTAACCAAGTGGATAAAGTGTTGCATGAGTTTTTTAATGGGTCAGTCGGTGGCCATTTTTCACCTAGAGAAATAATTCTAAAGGAAATCAAGGGTGGATATTATTGGCCAAGTCTATTTAAGGATGCTCACTCATGGATGAGAAAGTGTAGAGAGTGTTCTCTATTTTCTAGTAAAGAAAATTTGGTTGTTTTGCCTTTTCAACCCATTTAGGTTGAACAACCCTTCATGAGATAGGGCTTAGATTGTAATGGGGTAATAAACCCTCCTTCTAGTGCTGGACATAAGTAGATTTTGACATCCACAAAATATTTAACTAAGTGGACCGAAGAAGTGGAACTTATGGAAGCTAATGAAAATGTTGTTCTAAATTTCTATGAAGAGCTAGTTTTCAGGTTTGGAGTTCTTGATTCCATTATCTCAGATAATACTTTAGCCTTTGTTGGTTTTAGAATTTATGATTGGGTTGTAAGGAATGGAATTTACTTGAATACCTCTTCCAATTACTATCTGTAAGGCAATGGAAAAGAGAAATCAACAAATAAGAACTTAATTAGAATAATCAAGAAAACCATGGAGGGTAACAAGAGAATCTAGCATACTCAGTTAAAAACAACCTTGTGGTTAAACAAAATTACCCTCAAAAGGTCAATAGGGAAATCTCCTTTTGTGTTAGTTTATGGTTAGGAAGAAAGATTAGCTATCTTACTTTAATTACCAACATTAGATTTAGCTAATCAACTTGATATGTTGACTAAAGAACCAATGATTATGAGGTTAGCTCAACTAGTTGAGCTAGAAGAGATTAGAATAGAGGCCTTGAGAAAAATAGAGAACCATCGAGCTC
The DNA here is from genome assembly GCA_018584345.1 of Thuja plicata. Lineage (NCBI taxonomy): Eukaryota > Viridiplantae > Streptophyta > Pinopsida > Cupressales > Cupressaceae > Thuja > Thuja plicata. Next base: position 133,499 of record MU226197.1, read on the forward strand.
AGATGAAGAGGTCTTTTGACAAGAGGGTGTCTCTGATAATTTTCTAGGAAGACGACATTGTGCTCAAATGGGACATTTCTAAAATAAACCTTGGAAAGCACTCCAAGTTCAATGTGTTCTAGAGTGGGCCCTATATTATTTAGAATGTAAGAAACACAACTCTTTTCAGCTATCAAGGTTGGATGGTGAAATGGAGAAGATCCCAATAAATAATATTCACCTCAAGCATTGCTTTTGCAGTATGGTCTAAATTTGTACCTATTAGAGAAGGTTGTAAATATTGAATTTAAGTGTTGCTAAACATAGTTTAGTTGAACTTTTCATTTCCTCTAACTATTAGTTGCACAGTTAGTTGGTAGTTATTTTAATTTTCATGTGATAGAAGTCATAGGGGAAAAAACAATGATAAAATTCACCACACTGATGAAGAAAAGATGAAATATCCCAAGTGGATATTTACTCTGTTGCTGCTATAAATTTTACTTATATAATTATGTTCTCCTGTAATTGTTTTAATTATCTTGCAGAACTAGACGGAAGTTGCAGAAGGAATGATTTCATTTGATATTTTCAGAATAACGAGATACAATGTAGAAACATAACAGCAGCAAATTGATAGAAATAACAGTGAATTGATACAAGCATACGTAATTCTGGAAATGCTTCTAATTATTCCAATAAATTTGATACCACAAAAGAATGAAGTTTGGTACCTCACATAAAACCAATGTCAGCATATAGATGTGACTAGCAGCTGCAATATTTACTGATCTACCCACAAGATCCAATGCCTAGCTGATATAAAATTCTGAGCGAATCCACTCACAATACCCAGCGCCAATATTATGCAATCTGCTGAATGCTGCAATGTTGATCTCCAATTTCTAATGCCAAGTATATGAGCTGCTGTAGCAGCAAATTGACTTGAAAGATATATTCAGCTCTACCTTCCAGCCTCAATTCTACGTACTGTTATGCTCAGCCAAGAAGACATACTCCACCAATGTCAAATTCCTTGTGCAAGAATCTGTAAATCTGATCCAATTGAGGGCTACGTCCCAACTCGATCAACTCTCAGCCTAGGGTTTAACGTCCTAGTGAGGGAAGGCTCAATCCAGAGCCAAACATCAAATTATGTTTTCAAAATGTTCATAAGATGTAAAAGATAATCAAAGAATGAGCCAACATCTCCTTTTATCTCCCTCTCAAAGCCAATCAAACCCTAAAGGGAAAATATGCTTTTCCCTTTATTATAAAATGACATCTTTTAATTAAAAAGCTTTAACGTATAGGAAAAACACCCCTTTGCCCAATTAACATAACTCAAAGTCTCAGAAGGTCTCTGGAAGATGAAAATGATTTAGATTAATTCAAGACCTTTCCAACAAGCTATAACACATAGGCCTGCCTGACCAGAATAAGCCAAAAATCCCTTATTACTCTAGTTAGCTATATAAATAGCTTTATTTTAATTTAATTAAATGCAAACTTAGAAAATATTTAAATATATTAAAATATATCCCAAGTAGCCAAGGAATACTCGAGACACCCCAAAATGCTGAAGCTGAATATGTCACCTGCCTATGACTGATGTCGGTCAACCTGGAATAACTGGTAGTCTCATCCCTAAAATCTAGGGATGCTCCTAGAAATAAGGAAACACACCCAAATCTCCTGAAACTGAAACCAAGGGATGACCTTATAGAACCTCAAATCTGGAAGCTGACACCACCTCCTAAAAAGTAGGAATTCCCCTCCTAAAAGGTAGGAACTAACTCCTAAAATCAAGGAACTGCACTGCAACACTATATTTACCACCATGTCACCTGTACAGACTGATGTCGAACGAGATGGGTCAACTGATAGTCCCATCCCTAAAATCTAGGGATGCTCCTAGAAACTAGGGAGCACACCCAAGCATCCTAAAACTGAAACCATGGAATGGTCCAGTGGGACCTCACATCTGGAAACTGCCACATCCTCCTAAAAAGTAGGGATATCCCCTAAAATCTAGGAACTGCTCCAAACTGCTTGCAAAGCCAAAATCCAGTCACTCTATGTAGTGAATGAGTCCCTATCCATCTCTGCTAGCCTATGAGGCTCGAATGATAGGCCAACTCCTCCATCTCTTATGTCCACTCTAGAAAGGGGACATGACAATCATCCCTTCCTGGAGATTGTTTGTCCTCAAGAAATCACCGAAACAAGAAACATCACAATCCACCTGGATCCCACAAAAAATTGTAAGCCATGCCCCTGGCACAATGTGCAGGCTCTTGTAGCATCCTTTGAAGAACAAACAGGATGACTCTATAAAGAGACCCATAATAACCACTCACCCACACTCCCGTACTAAATTTGTCTCTGCTCGGATCCCAAGAGAACTGAATCTCATAACCATCATGTACCAAGATGAATGGGTGACGAATATCGCTGACACACTAAAATTCCCCTGCACACCCTACTGCACTGTACTAAGTGTGTAAAGCATCTGCCTGATAGCGAAGCATATGCCCAAAAGTATCTGTATCCAAAATGGACATCCTCTCGCTACACATTTGCCAAGCAAATCGCTATCTTGCAAGTCACCTCCCACTGACTTGCAACACTCAACACCTGAGGTCAAAGAAAAACCATCCCATAAATGATGGTACCATCCTAGGGCTGACCCGCACCTACGTGCAACCAAATCCTCTACCTGTGGGTTGAAGGAAAAATAATGAGCATTCCTCGCTGTGTAACGGTGATAAAATGCTCTAATCTCTGGCAGAGGCTCATCATCAACAACCTGAAAACCCGAAGAAGGCTCAAACCTCTGAGTCTGTCTAGATGACTAAGTAGCCATACTATCAAGTCTCACAACATACCTAATAGTATGGTCTCTGTCATGGAACATCTGCATGTACTCAGACTTAAGTGTTGATAAAGCCCTCAATATGAACCTGAAGTCACTCAAACGAGTACCAGTCCTAATTCCATACTGCCTCTCCTCAAACTCCACTTTCCAGATGAGGTACTCTACATACCTATAAGTACAGTCATAGAAAGATAGAGTGGATTCAACCTGCTCGCCATTGACTCTCAACTGATTTCTCCATCCTCCTGAAGTAGCACTAGGCTGGTCACTCATAGCTCGGTGGGGTGAAAAAAAAAATCAACTCTATGCCAGAATTGGATGATGCCTCAACCAACTCATGTGAAGATGATGTGGTGTCATTAACTGTAATCTGACATCTCTCTGAAGTCTCTGCCACTGCCATCTCATAACTCTCAAGGATCTGCTCTGCATCATCAAGCTTAGAACTAGCTACCAGAGGATCTAACACTTTAGTAATCCCTCCAGCATCTTCCGCAGTTGCCCTCATCTCATCAATAATTGCAAAGATCAAGGCATGAGTAGATGTAACTGCATCCCCATCACATTTAATATCCCCAACTATGGATTTCATCATATCACCAGTCACCACTATGTGTATCTGCACTGGAATAGGTACTGGTGTAGACTGCAATCTATCTAACTCCACACTCACCTCTGCTAAACATCCCTGTGACTCCCAGAGAGCCAACTGAGTGCCCTTTAAAGACACAAAAGACATTGTGAGCTCTAGAGTAAGCTCACTCACCTCCTCCTCTTTGTTCATTAGAGCCTCATATGTCGTACTCCCCCACTCAATTAAGTGATCTCGGTCAGCTACCAGCTGTAAATAATCCCGTCGCAAAATCCTAACAGCCTCCCGTAAAAAATGAATCTCTATCAAGGATAGGTAACAACTACCATGTTCATCATCCATAGGAGCACCCCATCCATGAATAGCTAGTAGCTGTCGAGCGGCATCAAAATGCTCGAGTGTAGTAACAATATCATGCTCGCTGACTCTCAACTGACTAGTCACATGATGACTCTGAATAATAGGCTTGCTATGCATCACCCCTGGCACTCTGTCTGTACTGTGAATAGAGTAGTAACCAACATACTCCTCTCAGAAATACTATCCCCCAGTGTGCTGTCATCTGAGCTCTGAGAACTAACAACTGAACCCCCATCCTCAAACGGAGTACTAGCAGCTAACACATCTCCATCAAACTCCTCTATACCCGAGGAAGCTGCAATAGAATCTACCTTCTCAACACACTCAACTGCCCCGTCCTCTGTAACCGCTAAACCATCCATATCCTGAGACCCATCTGCACACACCAACAACTCAGAGTGCTCTCCCAAGGTCCGATACTGACATGACTCCCTACTAGTAGAGTCATCCTCAAGAGTCACATAGGAAGTATCTAAAGCAAACCAAGATGCTAGCAAAGGCTCTACCTCCTCAGGTGACCCAGACTGAACCTCATCTGACTCCTTCTCCTCAAGGCAGTCCTGAAAAGTGGTATCCTTCTCCTCTAGCGATCCAGAGTCCACCGTCATATCCTCCAGTACTACAGCACTCCCACTATCAACAACTCCCTCAACATCGATCCTATATAGGACTATCCTCCTGGAAAACTAAACTGGAGCCACTGGCTATCTCTATAATACAATCTGGTACAGTGTGAAGATCAACTGTAGGTGTCAACTCCTGCTATATCACTGAACCATCAACTAAGTGCTGAGTCTCCATGCAATTGTCAGCCTATGTCACTTTCATGTGCTCATCCACTGAGATAGGTAATGATCCTACAATGAATGTGTGGGGTAACTCAACTGGAGGGGCACTGATCTCAGGAACTGATGTACTAGGCCCACATGCAACTATGAAATCATCCTGCAGGTCTCTCCTAACCTCCCTCACCATGTCAACCTGTCTCGTATCCTGTGTCCTGCGAGAAGAAGATTTGTACAAGAGTGAAACCATATATCTAGCCACCTTATCAATGGTAGCCAGATCTGACAGCTGTTCACTAAGTCTGTTCTGAATATTCTGACTACGATCCCACTGTCTACCCAAGGCATCAGTTTGTCTTTTAGATTCAGACAAACTATTTGATGGTTTTTTCTGACGGGCCATTATTGTCTTACCAGCTGTCAACTGAAAGCATAAATGTGTAGGCTAACAACTACCCAGTTGCTGATATCAATTATCAAAACCTTTTATCAAATACCCAAATGCTAGAATGATTTATCAAAACTTTTTATCAACTACCCAGTTGCTGAAGTGAATTATTATAACTTTTTCTGCAGTCATCTATGACAGAATCACACAAATCCTACAGACTGGTAGGATGTAGGATCTGATACCACTAAAATATCCCAAGTGGATATTTACTTTGCTGCTGCTATAAATTTTACTTATATAATTATGTTCTCCTGTAATTGTTTTGATTATCTTGCAGAACTAGATGGAAGTTGTAGAAGGAATGATTTCATTTGATATTTTCAAAATAACGATGTACAATGTAGAAATAGAACAACAGTAAATTGATAGTAATAACAGTGAATTGATATAAGCATACATAATTCTGGAAATGCTTCTAATTATTCCAATAAATTTGATACCACAAAAGAATGAAGTTTGGTACCTCACATACAATCAATGTCAGCATATAGATATGACTAGCAGTTGCAATGTTTACTAATCTTCCCACAAGATCCAACGCCCAGCTGATATAAACTTCTGAGCGAATCCACTCACAATACCCAGTGCCAATATGATGCAATCTGCTGAATGCTGCAATGTTGATCTCCAATTTCTAATGCCAAGAATATGAGCTGCTGTAGCAGCAAATTGACTTGAAAGATATATTTAGCTCTACCTTCCAGCCTCAATTCTACGTATTGTTATGCTCAGCCAAGAAGACCTACTCCACCAATGTCAAATTCCTTGTGCAAGAATTTGTAAATCCGATCCAGTTGAGGGCTACGTCCCAACTCGATCAGCTCTCAGCCTAGGGTTTGACGTCCTAGTGAGGGAATGCTCAATCCAGAGCCAAACGCCAAATTATGTTTTCAAAATATTCATAAGATGTAAAAGATAATCAAAGAATGAGCCAACATCTCCTTTTATCTCCCTCTCAAAGCCAATCAAACCCTAAAGGGAAAATATGCTTTTCCCTTTATTATAAAATGACATCTTTTAATTAAAAAGCTTTAATGAATAGGAAAAACACCCCTTTTCCCAATTAACATAACTCAAAGTGTCAGAAGGTCTCTGGAAGATGAAAATGATTTAGATTAAGTCAAGACCTTTCCAACGAGCTATAACACATAGGCCTGCCTGACAAGAATAAGCCAAAAATCCCTTATTACTCCAGTTAGCTATATAAATAGCTTTATTTTAATTTAATTAAATGCAAACTTAGAAAATATTTAAATATATTAAAATATATCCCAAGTAGACAAGGAATACTTGAGACACCCCAAAATGTTGAAGCTGAATATGTCACCTGCCTATGACTGATGTCGGTCAACCTGGAATAACTGGTAGTCTCATCCCTAAAATCTAGGGATGCTCCTAGAAACTAGGAAACATACCCAAATCTCCTGAAACTAAAACCAAGGGATGACCTTATAGAACTTCAAATCTGGAAGTTGACACCACCTCCTAAAAAGTAGTAATTCCCCTCCTAAAAGGTAGGAATTGCCTCGTAAAGTTAAGGAACTGCACTGCAACACTATATTTACCACCATGTCACCTGTACAGATTGATGCCGAACGAGATGGGTCAACTGGCAGTCCCATCCCTAAAATCTAGGGATGCTCCTAGAAACTAGGGAACACAC
>MU226197.1:140256-154766 GCA_018584345.1 Thuja plicata
ACGAGATGGGTCAACTGGCAGTCCCATCCCTAAAATCTAGGGATGCTCCTAGAAACTAGGGAACACACCCTGTCATCCTAAAACTGAAACCATGGAATGGTCCAGTGGGACCTCACATCTGGAAACTACCACATCCTCCTAAAAAGTAGGGATATCCCCTAAAATCTAGGAACTGCTCCAAACTGCTTGTAAAGCCAAAATCCAGTCACTCTATGCACTGAATGAGTCCCTATCCATCTCTGCTAGCCTACGAGACTCCAATGATAGGCCAACTTCTCCGTCTCTGATGTCCACTCTAGAAAGGGGACATGACAAAAGATCTATCATATAAGACAAGGGTGTACTCTACTATCTCACACCATAAGCATTTCCTTCATATAAATACCATGACTTATAGTAGTGTTTTTAGTTAGTAGTTTCCCAATTTTTGGTTAATTAATAGTTTTTTTGATACTTGATATAGTTAAATTGAGAAAATATATATCATTCATGATTAAGAATATATGATGTAGCATGGATTCATTATTACAAACAATACAAGTTCACTCAATGGAATTATACCATGTATGTTTGGTTTCAGTTTAAGCGGAGAGAAGGTTTAGTTTTTAAGTTTTCAAGGCAAAAATGACTCTATGCCCAATGCAACTAGTTCTATGCTTAGTAGGCAAGCATATAGAAGAAATCACCATAAATGTTACCAGTTTTTCACCCCACAAATCAAATTGGTAGAGTTGATTCAACTTATATTCATTTTAAGGTGAAAAGGTATTAATTCATTTATGCTTTGTTTAAGCCATTGTATTTATTATAGTTAAAAGAGAGAAATTACAATTTGGTTATGCAATGTGTTTCAGTAAAGAGAAAGACATCCAACTTGTCATTTAGTGTGTTGCATTGAAAGGAGGTACACAAGAGAGTAGAACAAATTTCTCATTCATATTACAATGATTTACAATACACTGAGTTGCACAAGGTTACAAACAAGATCAAAACTATTGTTTCACTAAAGAGAAAATAGAAATCAAAGGACCCACACAAGCCGTGGGGATATTCAGTCCAACATAATACAATAAATATACCATGTATCTGTTGATAAATAAAAGAGAGCATGGTGAAGAGAGCCATATCTATCATTGCCTGAGGTGTCTTGGAGTTGATCTTCATGGCCTCTTGTTCCTCCTTGCTCCTAGTCTCCAAGAAGACCTATAGAGCATTGAAGAAAATTTGTTAGAGCTCTGGAAAGATGAATCTCAACATATGCACATCATTAGAAACATAATATAATCCATGCAGTACACAGGATTAATGCTAAAGTATCAGACATGTGCATAAATTCTTGAGAATGCAACATCAAAGAGGTATTAAAATTTATTATAGACCAGAAATTGTAAAGTGAGAGAGATTGTGAGGATTTTGATGCAGGTTTTCTAAAGCTTGAATATTGTAACAAGGTGTTTTTCTTGGTGATATTAATAAATTGGTCCTAGCATTGAGAAGCAGACCCGGAGATGTAGTCCTTATAAGACAAACTCTGTTATCAACCTGCATTTGATCCTTCTATCTTCTATCTTATTTTCTTCTATCTCCTGTCTTACATTCTCCTTAATTTATTTCAAGCATTTTAAATTCAGTTATTGCTTTAATCAATTAGCTCCTTAAGTTCTATAAAAATTTTATGAACTTAGTTTACATTTTCAATGGTTAAGAAGCATAATCACGCAATACTGCCTGGATCGGGAAAAACTGTAATTGCAATTAATTTACAAATTTTATTGTAAACACTAATTACAGATCAAGGAGAGAGTTAAAACGCTTTAAAATGTGTATATTACTATACAATAATGATAGATACTTAATGATTGTTCATACAAAGGATTTATCGTGTAAAAAGGGAATTCAACTTCTCCATTTACTATGGAGCAACATGATAAATGCATTCACTATCATAACTAGGGCATCCAAAGTGATATTTAGCTTATCTTTGATTTAGTAGGGAATGGAGCTATAAGAGTCTTTGGTCGGACACAGGACGAATCATATGCATAGAACAATATAAGGGGAAAAGGGTTGCAACCTGTAGAAGGGTTTTGAACCTTAAAATGTCGTAATATCAACCATGAAGTATGCAATAGAAAAACATATATATTTTCATACATATTCATCATTTTTTCCATGATATTTTGTATGTGGAGTTTTATGAAGGAAAAACATGTTTTTATGAAATATTTGCATATTAGTGAAAATAAAAATACAGAAGGGCCTAGATTTAAGAAAACCCACATAAAATTGTCTATTAGCCATGGCCAGATATGGAGTCACAAAGCAAAAACAACAAATACCCATAAAGGAAAAAGTGAAGTTTTATCTTCTCAGATCCCAACTCAAATTGAGAAACCAAACTTCAAGCATAAAAATATCCAAAAATGAACATTGAAAGGGTCAGATTGCATATAGATTTTTAGAAATCATCAAAAGAGAAGTCTTCAAATTATCAGAGCTTGGCGGTAGTAAAGCATGAACATATTTGAACATGGAGATTTATGAAGAAAATATATTATGTTTATATTATTTCCATAGAGAACTAGAGAGGAAGGGAGGAAGATGCTCGACCTTACCTCTCAATGAGCCAGATCTCCATCAAGCTTCAAACAACCCTCATACAAATCATGGAGAAGCCACAACCACTAGCTAGGGAAGAGATTAGAAAATGTTAATAACTGTAGCAAAATGAGATCATTTTTTCAAGGCACGATATGTAGAGCCATCAAAATACATGTGGTTGTAAAAAAAAAACTTTAGCAAGCTGTAAAAGATGATAAACTTCAACTAAATTGTAACACTTAATATCATGTATGTTGTTGTTTGCAAAACTTTCTTATTTGTAAGACACTTATAATATTATCGGATTTCTATTTTTTATGTGTCTTTAATAAATTATGCAAGTTGATTATATATGTTATAGGATGGTCACAATTTGATGATTCGTGACTCATAAATGAGTCATGACACATCAAGTCGTGACCCCTCATGTTTTTCTTACCCTTGATGCAATGTCAATTACCATCGACTTGTTATTACTAACAATGTTGATTGGTATCGAGTGTCTTGTGCTTGTTGTTTAAGTCGATTACCATCGACTTCCATTATGTTAACATACCTGATCATAATCGGTGTGAGGTGGTAAATATGTTAAAGCCTGATAGCTATGAAAATGATACTTTATCATATACGATATAATATATAATTATAATTATGTATTAATGTGTATGTAATATAATTACATATACATTAATATATAGTTATAATCTAATTAACATATAGTAAATACATTTATATATATATTAATATATATGTAATATTAATTACATATATATTAATATATATCACTTTAAATATATATATATAGATATATTAAGATGTGATAATATTAATTTTATTTATATTAATATGTGAACATATTTATATAATTATCTTTACGATGCTATTGGTCTCTAAAACTCCCTCTTAGCTAGGAAAGATAATTTTCCATATACCACCTTGATCAGATTTTACATATTACCTTAGATTGTAATATGAGGAATCACCTCAGATTGTAATACCTAATTTTCATATCACTTCTGAACGTGACATGAGGAATCACCTCAGATTGTGATACCTGATTTTCATATCACCTCAGATCGTGATACCTAATTTTCATATCACCGCAGATTGTGATATGAGGAATCACCTTAGATCGTGATACCTAATTTTTATATCACCTCAGATCATGATATGAGGATATACTAATAAGGAACATTATATTCCCTTACATATAACCCTATTATGGTATGTGCACTAACATATTAAATGTCTACCATAACGAATATCCATTACAAGATTTTCACCTCGTAACATTAAATGCAAGTGTTCATTTACTAAGAATTTGTCACCTTTTAGAAATGTACACAGGATGGATGAACCCATAAACATCTTTATTTTATTAATATAAATCAGAAATTACATTTCAATCATACCAAGATTTTTCCTGAAGTGATCAACTTTCACTTTGGGAAGTGCTTTGGTAAGAATATCTGCAATTTGATCTCCAGTACTAATATATTTCAACTGAATCACTTTCCTTTCAACCATATCTCGAACATAGTGATAAGGAATCTCAACATGCTTGGATCTATCATGAAACACGGGATTCATTGATAGCTTGATACAACTCTGGTTGTCACAATGGATAGTAGTTGGTTTTAAATGTGTACCAAATAATCCAACGAGTAGTTTTCTAAGCCATACTGCTTCTCTGGCAGCCATCGAAGATGCAATGTATTTAGCCTCTGTGGAGCTTTGAGCTACTGAAGATTGCTTTCTGCTAATCCAAGATACCATAGCTGATCCCAAGCTAACACAACATCCTGATGTGCTCTTTCGATCGGTCACACTTCCAGCCCAATTTGAGTCAGTGAATCCATCAAGGTCCAAATCTATCTTTTCATATTTAAGTCCATAATTTACAGTACCTTGAAGATATCTCAATATATGTTTTTTAGCAACAAGATGAATCTCTTTAGGGTCACACATGAACTGACTTAAGGCATTTACTACAAAACAAATGTCTGCTCTAGTATTTACCAAGTACATCAAAGAGCCTATTATCTGTTTGTAAAGAGTAGGATCTGCTGGAGGAGATTCTGCTGCTGCTTCCTTTAACTTATGAAAGTTGGTTTCCATAGGTGATGACATTGGTCTACAGTTCAACATATCAAATCTCTTTAATATGTCAAGAGTATATTTTCCTTGATTTAGAATAATACTATCTGATTTCTGCCAGACTTCTAAACCAAGAAAGTAGTGTAAAATACCTAAGTCTTTCATATCAAATTCATTTGTTAAATCCTTCTTGCATTGATGAATAAGGTGTTCCTCTCCAGTAATCAATAAGTCATCAACATATAGTATTAATATCAACATGTCACCTTTGCTCTGTTTGAAATATAAATTTGAATCAACATCTTTTTTGGAAAATCCTAACTTCATAAGATAATTATCAATCCTTTCATACCAAGCTCTGGGGCTTATTTGAGTCCATATAGAGATTTCTTTAGTTTACAAACATGGGTTTTGGAATTATGAATCTCAAAACCTTCAGGTCGCTCTAGGTAAACTTCTTCTTCACTTGTTCCATTTAGGAAGGTAGTCTTTACATCCATCTGATGTACTTTCCATCCTTCAGCACCTACAATAGCTAGGACTATTTGGACTGAAGTATATCTGGCAACAGGAGAAAAATTTTCTTCATAATCAATCCCTTCCTTTTGTGAAAATCCTCTGGCTACAAACCTTGCTTTGTACTTCTCTATACTGCCATCTGCAGCATGTTTAATTTTGAACAACCATTTTGAGGTGACCACTAATTTCTCTTTGGGTCTGGGCACAATGTCCCATACATTGTTCTTTATAATAGATTGATATTCCTCTGTCATGACATCTTTCCATACTTTTTGCTGAATGGCATCTGAAACAATTGCAGGTTCTGATTTTGAGAGTTCACTCATTAGGGCTACATAATTTGAAAACCTTGTAGGTCTTTTACTTTCTCTAAATGTCTTTGAAGGAGCTCCAAAAGGCATGGCTTCTTCTATTGTCTTAGTGGCCCAGAGAGGTCTCTTTTTAGGATTTATTGATGTTGAGGGTTGTTCCTCATATTCTTCTTCCTCAGACTGCTCCCTCTGAATCTCTGGTGTAAATTCCTCTTCTGAAAAAGCATGTGTTCCTAGTTATAAATAATTTCTAGCTCTAGAGAATGCTATATCTTCTTCAAAGATTTCATCCCTGCTTAATTCAATCTTATTTTTTCCAGGTATATATATTCGGTATGCTTTTGAGGTTTCACTGTATCCCACAAAAATACCTTTCCTTCCAGATGGTTCTAACTTTGTTCTCTTTTCTTTGGGTACATGTATGTAAACTGGGAAACCAAATATTCGTAAGTTACTAATGTCTGGTTTTGTCCCTAAGAAAGCTTTTTTAGGAGTCTTACTATCGATGTGAGAGTGTGGACATCTATTTTGAATATAGACTACAGTATTTGATGCTTCTACCCAAAGATAAATGTCAAGATTTGGATCAAGTATCATTGCTTTGGTAGCTTCAATAATAGTTCTATTTTTTCTTTCAGCCACCCCATTCTGTTGAGGGTTATAAGGAACAATATACTCCCTCTTAATCCCTACATTTTTGTAGAATTTCTTAAAGATGTCAGAGGTATATTCTTTACCATTATCTGTCCTTAGAGTCTTGATTTTCTTTCTAGATAAGTTTTCAGTAATTGATTTAAAGTCTTTGAACATTTTCAGAATCTCATCAGATTCTTTATGTTTAAGGAAATATATCCAGGTCTTCCCAGAGAAATCATCAATAAAGATAACATAGTATTTACACCCTCCTATTGATGGACCAGGCATAGGTCCACATAGTCTGAATGAACTAACTCTAATACATTGTCTATTTTACTAGAACTATTTTGAAATGCCCCTTTGGTATTTTTACCTAAAGCACAACCTTTGCATACACCTGAATGATATTATTTAAGCTTTGGTAATCCAATGACAAGTTTTTCCATGGAGGATAGTGCTCTGTAATTTAAGTGTCCTAGTCTTCTATGCCACATCTCATTGGTGTTAGTGATTTCATTAATTAGGACTTGGTTTGTATCTGTACATAGTTCGTATAGATAGCCTTGCCTGCTACCTATGGTTAGGGATTTCTTGATATTATAGTTCTTTGGCCAAGCCTTTACTTTTCCATCCATAAAGGTTACTCTAAATCCATTCTCTTCAAGTGTTGAAATAGATACTAGATTTCTTTTGATGCCAGGTACAAATAGTACTCCAGTAAGTTGAATGGAATCACCGGTTTTTAGTTTGATATTGCATGTCCCAATACCTTTTACTGGATAATCCGAGTCGTCTCCAATAGTTACTTCTTCATTGGACTCTTCTATCATCGAATCTAGTAGTTCTCTTAATCCAGTCACATGTCTTGAGGAACCACTGTCTATGACCAAGGTGTTCTTATTTGAGACTTGGCTTGAAAGTGCAAAGTAGAACACAAATTTCACATTTTTAGGTTCTTCCTTAGTCTTTTGTTTCTTTGCTTTGGTGAAAGAGGCCTGATGATTTTTGTATTGACAGTTGAATACATAATGTCCATATTTATCACATTTGAAACATTTTACCTTTGACATATCTCTTTTATTGTTTTCATTATGATATCTCTTTTTCTTGAAGTGTCTTTTTCTATCCTTTTGGTTATCCACATTTAGTACATGGAGATCTTCATCGATGGTTTTCTTCTTTATTCCTTTCTTGTCTAGCCTTGATTCCTCTTGTAGAAAATCTGTTCTTAGTTGGTCAAATCTTGGAAATTTAGACCTGACACTTATGCCAGAGACAACTGTCTCCCAAGATTCAGGTAGACCATCTAATGCAATCAATGATAACTCTTTTCCATTGATCTCATAACCAACTGTTGATAATTTATCCCTTAGAGTCGATACTCTCATGAAGTATGAATTTATCGTCTCACCTTTGTTCATACTTATGTGATTTATCTCCCTCTTTAAGGCTAATTTCTTACTTGCATTACTTATTTCATAACTCTTCTCTAGTGCTTTGAACATATCATATGCTCTTTCGTATTTCATTAAAATTGAAACAATGTGATCTCTGACTCCATCAATGATGATCTTCATTGCTTTATCATTTCATTCATTCCAAGTTGATATGCCAAGTTCTGCTTCTGGCTTTAATTTGTTTTCTTTAATGAAAGACTCGACTTTACTTTCTTTTAATATCAATAGTATTCTGAATTTCCATGATTGAAAATTATCTACTCCTTCAAGTCTATCTTCAAATCTTATAATGTTTTCCATTAGGAATGTAATGTATTAAAAAATTTAATTTCTTAAGTTTATCATCCACTTAGATTCTTCAGAACCAAAGCTCTGATACCATGTAAAAGATGATAAACTTCAATTAAATTGTAACACTTAATATCATGTATGTTGCTATTTGCAGAACTTTCTTATTATCATATTTCTATATTTTTATGTGTCTTTAATAAATTATGCAAGTTGATTATATATGTTATAGGATGGTCACAATTTGATGAGTCGTGACTCATAAATGAGTCACGACACATCAAGTCGTGACCCCTCATGTTTTTCTTACCCGTGATGCAATGTCGATTACCATCAACTTGTTATTACTAACAACGTCAATTGGTATCGACTGTCTTGTGCTTGTTGTTTAAGTCGATTACCATCGACTTCCATTATGTTAACATACCCTATCATAATCAGTGTGAGGTGGTAAATATGTTAAAGCCTGATAGCTATGAAAATGATACTTTATCATATACGATATAATATATAATTATAATTATGTATTAATTTGCATGTAATATAATTATATATACATTAATATATAGTTATAATCTAATTAACATATAGTAAATACACACACACACACACACACATATATATATGTAATAGTAATTACATATATATTAATATATATCACTTTAAATATATATATAGATATATTAAGATGTGATAATATTAATTTCATTTATATTAATATGTGAACATATTTATATAATTATCTTTACGACACTATCGGTCTCTAACACAAGCTTCAAACCCTCATGGCAGCAGAGCAAAGGCCAAAAATAAAGAATGAAAATGAAATGATTTTTAAGGTTTTCTATACCCTAAGTCGATAGCATAAAATCACATTTTTTGTGCCTTTGTTTAACAAAATATTTTTTCTAGCTATACCTTGCGGGTGGACTGGTGTTTTAAAAGTTGGACTGGTGTTTTAAAAGTTTTGTTAAGTTATAGATTTTATCACTATAATAAATTTTTATACCTCTTTTTGGTTGTAAAGTTCAAACTTGTAAAAATAATATTAATATAAAATGACATAATTTATAAATCATTTTTATTGATATTGTTTAGAGGACAAAAATGGAGAAATTATTTTAAAAAGTAATAATAGATACTCAATATTATTAAATAATTTATAATTGTCTCTTTAACAAAAATTAATTATAATAATATTATAAGTGATTTGTAATTGTTGCTTAATAAATATTATTATTATTATTATTTCTTAAAGTAATGAGTTATAAATTATTTAATAATTATTATTTATAATGCAAAATAGATATTTATTTTTACTTTTAAAAGTCAAATGGATGTTATTGCAAAGTTGTGACAAATATTAAAGCCATAAGGATATAATTCAAATTGTGAGGGTGCCTTGTTGTTCGGGGGCTTTTATGAGTTGTAAGAGGAATAAGAGTACATTTATGAAGGGTTTTTATGGTGGAATTGATTAGACATGACTTTTTTTTATCACATTTATGCCTTTTTTGAGCTGTCTGGGGGGCTAAAAAGGGCCTTATTAATTGAATCCAACAAAGAAGTTTCTCCCTTATGACGTAGCTTCTTTTTGAAAGAGATAAGTATGAGTGGAGACTTCATTTTAAGTGAGTCATTTCCTTTCGGCTTTCTATTTTTCTGTAACTTTCTAGTTCTTTTGGCAGAAGCAAAGAGAGTTTTGTAACTCATTTTGGAAAAGAATAAAGATTGTAAATCCTTTTGGCAGTCATAAACAACTTGTGCCTTCTTATTTTTTTGAGTTTGTGTGTCCTTGTGTTAATGCTTTGTCTTGTGATGATCTTTGTCCTTGGGATGGTATTACATGTTGGTGTCTTTTGTAGAAACATACACAATTTTTTACAAGTTGTGAGTTGTGTTATTCATAGGAATATGTCTTAACTTGTGAGAATGGGTCTTTTGCCTATTAAGGGTTGTGCTTATTTATCCTTCTTGTGAATTTTTTATGCAAAGATTGTGTATTATTGGGTTGTGTAGGGAAGCTTTTCATTACTGGTTTTATTGTGTGTTGATTGTTTGTTAAGTCTCAAATATATCATCTAGTGCATCACCTTTTAGGAGTTAGATTTCATTTTATTGTATCATTCTTCCCCTTTTATTGTATTGTTAGTTTAGGTGAGGTGCTTAGGAATAACAAACTTACTATGGAGGCTCACTTGTGTTACAAGTCACGCACAACCTAGAAGTGTTCCCATGTGTCAATAGGCTACTGATTTTCATCCTCAATAAGGGTGCAAACCTTATTGATAACACAAATCCTACTCACCTCCTCTAGTTATCCAACACCAATCAACTCATCCAATCAAATCCTTGGTCTTGTTCCTGGCCTTGCTACAAGCCTTGGTCACAATCCAATCATCATCATTGAGGTTCATCCTTCCCAATCCTTGTGTTGTTTTAGGATATATCATTCTCAAATCATTAATACCCTATCCATCATCAATCCATCTTGGATTTTAAACTTGACTAGGGAAACATCATATTTTTCTTTGCCTCATCATCCACCATCCAAACCCCTTGTATATCTTGTTACTTGTGTATTGTACACAGTATCAGTGGTGTCTTCACTTAGGCTCATTTGTACATATGTGTCCTTAGTTCCCATCCTTTGTGTTAGCCAAGCCTTGTGTCATCAAGGCATTTGTCCCTATCTAGATGGTGCTTCAAAAATCAACCCTTAGTCCCTTTTAGGCTCAAGAGTCTTTCTTGTAACTTTTCATAGGAATCATAGTGTAACAATCCATCATCAGACTATGTAGGATGTATCCTTCCTCATATCAGACCAATCAAATCATCATCATCCACTATCCTCCCTATGGAAAAATTTATGTGAGATACATGTTATTTCTTTGGTTCTTTTTTATCTTTTCTTATCTTTTATCTTGATCTTCCTTGTTTTACTTCCTAATGGTCACTACAATCCTTTATATCATGGTGTGATACGAATGGTGAAATTAGGGGCAAGGGCTTGATGTTTTTCTTTCTACACATGTGTGTGTGTGTGTTATGTGTCCCTAAAATTTCTTCATGTTGTCCACATGGTCACATGATGCATTTGGGGCATGTCACTTGCTTGTTGGTTCTTCTAGCACCATATCTGCCAAAGATCCCTATGGCTTTTTAGGGTGTTATATTAACATTTTCTATTTGTTATGTTAGTCCTATGCATATGATATATAGTCACCTTGGCTTTTCATACCTTCGTGCATAACATCATATTCTAAATAAAAAGTAAGTGCTCCCTACATGACATCTCCCATGTGGGGGGTGCCAACTCAAGCTTCTTATCTCTCCATCCACTTATCATGCAACCATCCTGCATGAATCATCTCATGCATTTGAGATCACACCCACGTTCTCTTCAAACTGCATGTCCTTTTGAGGAGGCATCCTCATCCTCATCTCCCATCATATTTCCTCCTAGTCACTCTTTTAGTCACTCTTTTGAATGACTAGGGCACCTTTTCTAATTCAACCATTTTATTCCTATCTCTATGTCTTATTCTTCTTTGAAATGATGCTACTTTGTAACACTATATCAAAGAAAGGCAAAACGTAGACACTTAAATTTGATTAAACTTTTTAATAAAATTTAGTTATCTTCTTTGTATTATTAATTAAATGATTATGTGTATTATTTAACTATTTAATGTTACCCTTATAGCTAAATTAATTCATTTAATTTCCTATAGTTCAATTAATTACATGGGAACCCATAGTCATTTAAATTAATTAATCCCTCTTCTTCTATTAATTTAAATACATACACTTATCTATTTGAATTAATTCATTTTATCCTAATTCCCCCCACGTGTGATTAAATAAACCTTATTTAATATATTTGAATACAAGGATCCTAACTCTAACCCTAACTTAACCTCCCTCTAACTAACTAATCAATGCTTCCAACCCAACGTATCCCACTTGCCCACTAATTAAGCCTTATCCTCACCTAGTATCTTTCCTAATCATTTACACATTCTTAATAAAAAAATATTAGACATCCAAGTATACTCTTTCCACATCAATCCCAATACCCAACCTTGGTGTGTAAGGACCCACATAGGTCACTTACATACTTATCCCTTCAAAAGGAATTTTAATTTCTTTTCACACGCCCCAAAATCCTCTCACACTCTCCAAAGTATCATTTGTAGCGTGAGACAAGAAATGCATGTAAGGCATATCTACTCCAATATTCTAAGTCTTCTCAAGCTCTCCATGTTCTCTCTTTTGAGTGCGTCTCAACCCTTCATGAGCTTTGCATCTCAACTATCCATTCACTCCTCTTCCACTCTATAAATTGAGGACTCATTCCTCTTTTCTTCATCCACCTTTTATGCAAAGTTACCATGCCATTTTGAAGTCAAATGTATTGAAATCATACCCTTACAATGCCAAAATCACTCCACATACTTTGAATCTTGAGCTAAAATTGAGCACATATCTCCAACACTTGGACAAATATACACATCGAGGGAGCATTCAAAGGGTTTGTTGAAGGTTTGCATTCTCTTTTATATTTGTATTTTCTCTCTTTTGTCCAATCTTGATGTTATTTTGAATTGTGTATTTGAATGTTCAACTTGTTTATGCATTTGTTTTAACACACTTTTCCTCACACACTTTCTTATCTTCATTCAAGTCCTCTCCAATGAGAACCTCCTTCACTTCTTCCAATGTTGGTTGCTCACTTGGAAACTCCAAATCTTTATAGGATTTCTCCACACTTTTGTCTTCTCTTTTCAAGGCAGACATCCTTTTCCTTCTTCTTTCTTCAATAATCAACTTTACGAGCCACTTTAACTCCTTTTTCATGGGCTAGTAAAAATCACATTCTTGGCTTACGCCTCTCTAAATCTCTTCTCAACTCTATCATCTCTCTTTCAAACTCTGCATCTTGCTTCATCTTCTTTGTCTTCATGTTCTTCGTCTTCTTAATTCTTTCCTTCTGAGTTTTTTGTTGCATCTTGTTATCCTTCATCTTCTCAACTTTGTGATACCTCACCTAGGCCTTCTTTTTCCTTTTCCCCTACCCAATGTTTTGGTATACAAGTTCTTCTCATTAACCTATCAATCTTCAACACACAAAACTTTTCAAAAATATATGAACATTAAACACTATTACTTATACTTCTCCAAAATACCCAATTTATTTGCCAAATTTTTTTGGACTCTAATACCAATTGATGGAGACAATCTCCATAATGGGCCAAAATAAATGCAACATAATTATATCCTCACATTGATAAGAACTCATATTTGAAATACAAACTCAATGAAGTGTTAGGAACACACTATGATGGAAGTTTGACCCAAATGACTACAACAAACTACACTTGTCAACATAGGAGACATAAACTCAAAATAACCATAACATAAATTATTAATGAGCATCATTTTTTTTTTTCAGAAATAGGGAAGAACTTACAAATAATTGATCACTTCTTGTTCACCATTGACAAACTATAAACCTTCTACTAGAATAGCCCAACTTTTTTTTTCAATCGGTCTCTTCAGATAAAGAATGGAGTGATATGAATCTTCTCTTATTTCTCTCGATCTTCCCTTTTCTTAATTACAAATTTTCCTATGCTCTCACAACAGAGCTTTGCCACCCTATCTTTTTTCCTACGATAGGTATCTACTATGGACCATTGATTCCTTTCCTTTCTGTTATCTGCTAACACCCGATATTCCTTCTAAATCTGTTTGATTACCCTCCTGTGATGGCTTTAGTCTTGCCCTACAAAGACCCAATCTTCCACTATTCTCTCCTCCTTTCCCAAATTGATTTTACCCAAGGAGAAAATCAATCTTTTACCACTCCAGCCATTTCCCTTCCATCCTCCCTAGCAATCGATGCCTCTTGCCTATATTCCCCTCTCTCTTTTAACCATTCAAACTTCTCTAATTGGCCCCCAAAACTGACTCCCAACCAGCTTTAACCAAATTGAAAATAGGTAAGCAAAGGAGTGCTCGATGTTCCTACATTAAATGCAATTTTTATTATTCTTATGTTTATGATGTGTGTAATTATGTTCTTGTGTGATAAGGATTATATTCCCTACAATTCGATTATGTATGTGTATGCCTCTCTTTCAATTCCAAAAGCTTTCCAAAGGCGAGGGTTAGTAGCAAAGGTTTCACAAATGAATGCAAATCAAGTATATAATGACTACTAAATGAATACTAGAAACGTGATCAATAAAATGTACAAGCAAGAGAAAGGAAGACAAATAAATGCAAACCCCATGATGCTTGAAGCTTCTATTATTTCTATCTACTCCTTTCAAAATGTTGTTCTTGATGCTCAGTATTGGCAGGGCAATGTCTATGACTTGAGAAGTGTCGAGAATTTGATAATTGAAATGTGTGTGTGTGGTTGCAAGATGGCTTGAATGCTAAAACCAAACTGACGGAGTAATGGCACACGAGAGCTTGAAATCCTGGACCCTTCAAATAGTTATGAAGGGTTTATTATATAGGAATTGGTGATGATATGAATGGTTGAGATCAATCCCAGAGATGGGGAGATGAACGGTTGAGATCAAAAGGA
>MU226197.1:195129-206606 GCA_018584345.1 Thuja plicata
TGGTGGTTAATGTTTGAAGGATAAAAATTTGAGGCCACTGATTCCCCCCCCCCCCCCTCTCAGTTATTACTAACATTTTTTAGTTTATGATTAAACAAGAATCATATTGCTCCTTGTGACTAGATAATCATGTCCTTGTGAAAATAGATTAATAAGGTGTTTGCATCAGTCCCGATCTATGTGAGTATTTGGAAGTTAGAAAATAGGAGTAAATTCATAATATTTTCATTTACATGTGTTATTTACTATGCGAATATTATGGTGTTTTAACATAGTAGGTCAATTGGGTCAAGGACCTATGTCCCCAATTGAATTATGCATTATCTTCATAAGAGAACCATTGTAAGCACCTCTTTGCAAACCTTGTAATATTTATTTATTTTTTGGATTCCAGGAGTAAGCCTAATTTTAGGGGGGGTGAATGTAGTGCCCACCCATAATGTACTTTTAAGTATTGGGGTGTGTGCACCAATTTGTGGACCAAAAAGGGGTATAAGTGGACACATTTTTCTAAAGTCGGGTAAATCTGATCTTAGAACACGTGTTTGAGGGTCATGCACTCAAAATAAGAAGATGTGCAAAAAATAAAAATTGTATTTCTCTGAATCTAGTTTCTAAAAAACTAATTTTTTTAAAAAACTGATAAGATTAAGAGGGTCAAACCTTGCGCACACGAAAACATGTTCCTAATTTTTGTGGAAAAACATAACATAGTTGTTTTTGTGCGTGGTACAAAAGATATATTTATATTCAGTATTTTTTAAATCCCTTTGGTAGGATGATAGGTACAAGTGAGATCTAGAAGTTGTGTATTTTTTTGTAATTTTCCGATGAGTATTTTTTTTTCTATGATTTTTTGAAGTGATCGCATCCTAAAAAATTTGGTACTTGTTCGTGCACTGGACATAACTTGCATCAAAATAATTGAAAATAAAATATATATTTTTAAAGTGTATAGAATCAAGTGTAGAACAATAATATTTAATTTATTTGTAATTTGATTAAGTATCCGAACACCTATTGAAGCTACACCATTTTCCTTAGTTTATGGGGTAGAAGTTGTTTTACCTTTGGAGGTTGAAATCCCATACTTAAGAGTCTCTTTACATAGACTAACTAATGATGAGGATACTTCAATAATTGGAATTGTTGGAGGAACACGAAACATAGGCCTATGAACATTTGAAGGCATATCAGAATAGAATCTCAAGAAACTACAACAAGCATATCAAACTGAGAATCTTTCAAGTGGGAGACTTAGTGTTACGAGAAAACCCTAAAAACCAGGCAGATAGGGAAAAGAAGGGGAAATGGGAAGCAAATTGGCTTGGACCCTTTGTCATTACTTCCTCTTTTGGAACGGGAACTTACAAGTTAGCTGATTACAAGGGTGATAAATTACAAGAGCCTATTAACAACATCCATCTAAAGAGGTTTAATACTAGATCAGATGAAAGAAAATAGGAGGAAAGAGTATCAGACGAGTGTGCATCTGATGATTTCAAGATCAAATCTTTGTACATGAGAAAATTCAAAATCCAAAAACATGAGAAAAAATTAAAAGTGAAAAACAATGGAAAAGGAGAAAGTCGGAAAAAGGACAAAATTGAGCATGAAGAAAGAAAAAACATTCAAAAAAAAAAATGGTTGTCTTGGTGAAAACCTAGCAAATAGGCACCTTGATGATAACAAAAAAATGAAAAAATGAAAAAAAAAAAAAAAAAAAAAATTGAAAAAGAGAAAAAGTGCCTTGGTAAAAACCTAGCAATAGGCGCCTTNAAAAAAAAAAAAAAAAAAAAAAAAAAAAAAAAAAAAAAAAAAAATTGAAAAAGAGAAAAAGTGCCTTGGTAAAAACCTAGCAATAGGCGCCTTGGTAGAAAAAAAAACAAAAAAGAGAAAAAAGAGTAATAAACCCAAAACGTGAAAACCTAGAAAATAGGCACTTTTTGATCCCTTAGGTCTTTCCTAGTTGCATTTGTACATATTGCCTTTTCATCATCTCATTTGTACATATCCTTCATTGCATCTGTCATTTGTGCATAGTCATAATAAAGTCTCTCAGTTGCATTGTTGCATACTAGGTTTCATTTTCCCACGTTTCACATAGTTACATTTATCACTTGGGGGCAAAACATTGATTTTTGGTACAAATGGATTCAGAAGTGCTACATTTTTTTATCACATATCAGAAGCAGATTTTTAGAATTTCAAAGGAGAGATATATTTGAACCTTTAATGGATATCATTGTTCAAACCCAAGCATTTGACCTAGGAACTTGATCCTTGAACTTCATTGACTTATTTTATCAGGATTAAAAATTGACAAAAATTAAATGATCAGAATGTTTGGAATTCTTTTGAAAATCTTGATACAAAGAAAAGACATTTGAAGCTTATTGGTGATATTCTTTGCATTTTGTCATGTATTTTTAGCTAATCAATGATGTTTTGACTAGATTGGCGATGATGAAGACATCATATTTTCTTGACTTTGAGTGAGTATTTTGAGGAAGATCCACCAACTTGTGTGAATTCGTCTAAAGACATGGTCATCAAAGAACCATCGAGGACTTTCATGTAGGAAGGAGGATTAACCTTTGTTTGTTTATGCAAACATATACCTTGGCTATTTAGATATTCCATATCTTAATACCAAAATCCACTTGCAGCATTGAATCCAATGAAATCGGTATTCACACTCCCATAGTTGGTTATTCAACTAGTGAGGGTTATACTAGTTTCTCAAGGGGTTACCAAAGCGATGAAAGTAGTATTCGTATCATCATGATGTGTTCAATGATGATTGTACTTGCTCCTAGTTTGACAATGCTCAATGATGATAATATATCTCTTTTACAGTTATTTTGCAAAAAGCTAGTGACAATAAGTTGCATTGCATTGCATTTTCATGTTAGATTAATTGCATATGTTTAGAGGATTTTTCCAAGTTCAAGGGGGTTAATTAATTTTGGGGGTTCAATTATCAATTATCCTTGTTCAAATCAATGATATGAGATTATCTTTTGTATTCATTCATAGCATTAATCATTATTTCTTATATCAGAGAAAATCAAAAGATAAGAAGCATTAATCATTATTAATTTTACATCCATTCTAAGATGCATTTCATATAAAGTTGCATACATTCATAAATCAAAATCCAAAAAGATAGTTGCATTCATTTATCATTGTATTTGCATAAATCATTGCATTCATCATCAACGTCAAAGAAGCATATAGAAGTAGTTGCATAAAATCATTTACATCCATCTATCTATGTCATACATAAGATAAACTACATCCATAACATAATAAAAGTAAATGCATCATAGACGTCATATAGATCTGCATATAAAAGAAATCTCACATCAACATCATAAACACATCATGGGAATCAAGGAATATCATCATATAAATGTCCATCAAAAGATCCATAACATATGTATATCAAGATACAATATCATCAAAAAAATGATACATCATCAAAGTCCTGATCAAAAACAATACATATGATACATCAATGTATATCCAGGGGATCAATATCAAATCTATCTCAAGACCCAGCAGGGGCACCTGATCTGTCATTTGTACCTGTACTAGATCCATCACCTGTCCCATCTGGATCTCTGTCACCCAATCTATCCTGTGTCATCGGTGGTGCCTAACTGGTGCTAGCTACACTAGGCATCTATGCCATCATCGCCATAAACTGCTGCATCATGGTAGCCACCTGATCAATCTGCCTGCTCATAGATGTCATCCCAGCCTGTAAGGTCCTCACATCCTGTGTCAAGGCATCTATCGTCTGAGGAGCCTATGGAGGAGCCTGTGGTGCCTATGGTGCTAACAGTACCTGTGGTATCACCGAAATCTGTAAAGGCACCTGTTGTGCCAGAATTTGTCCATGTAATGGAGGAGCCTGTGCTCCTGGAACCTGTCTAGCAGCAACTATCTGTGCATGTCTACCAATCCTCTGTCTCTTCTATCTCCATACTGTAGCTGGTATGGGATGAGCCTATCCATGTCCCTGTCCCTGTCTCTATCTAGGATGTCCAAAACCACCACCCCTAGCGCTGACATGTCCACCCTGCATCCGAGGTCCCACCCATCCTCTTCCCAATGTCCTAGGATCTCTCTATACTCTACAAGCTCACTGTCTCCAACCCCTACCACCACCTCTACAACCACCTCTACCACTGCCATCTCTGCCATCATCATTTGAGGTATCATCCATATCAGGAATGGGTTCTGCAGGATCCATAAATCTAGTAAATTTGTGGCACAAAAATCACTCTCTATACTCTACAAACATCCCGACATCAGCAACATGATCCAACATATCCCACTGGATTTCCAATCTGTCAATCTCAGTGCATGCGAATTGATAATCAACCTGTGCTCCCCACATGGATTTCTCTACATTTACCCATGCATATAATTCCATACCCTGTGGCATTCCTAAACTCGACCATACTATCTTGACACTCGCCCAAAGCAGAATCTCTCTATCATGAGTGGTGATCGACCAATCATCCACTGAGGGGAAAACATATAGGGAAGCTCATCATCATCATCCCACCATCCTTCGCATCCAAGGTAAGGTCTCCAGATGACCTGATTGATGTCATCAATAGTGTGACACCGATACTCAAGTTTTTCCAGACGATGCTGGACAACCATCCCATCATACAAAAAGGCATACAACCATCCTCAACCTTGAACACGAGCTACTATAGGTCTTGTAAAAGGGATGTTCTCCTAGGTCCATAACTATAATAATATAGCACCGACCGATAAAGTTGCACTCGCTCTATATACAACCTCGTGTAAATCATGATAAAGTTGTGCCAAGACACAAGAACCCCAATCAAATCATCGAGGATATGCCATCAAGTTCTCCAGAATCTGACCCCAACCAACTGAGAAACCATGACCTCATCTGTCAGGAAGCAGTAAACCTCCTATCACGACACCTAATACTGCTGGAAAAGTGGGGAATGAAGCAAATTATGCCCATGTGATAGTGTCATCTCCGATCATGTCATCAGCAAACATGCATCTACATATGGTGCCATGATATACCTGATCGTAATAAACCCACTCTCCTCGAGTCAAGATGTGGAGCAATCTATAAATGTCCTCGGGAGTGATCGTCATCTCGCCGAGTGGAAGGTGGAAAGTATTGTGGTCAAAGTGCCAATGCTCTGCCACAGCTGTCAGTAAACCCTAGTTCAGCTAGAACCGATGAAGTTCAAGAAGGAAACTCAATCTGCACTACTCTATAACGCATAACTCTGGATCTGTCAACTCATCAGATAAGCCAAGGATCCAAGATGCTAGATTTTGTACATACAACTTACGAAAATGTGCCTATTTTGCAAAACAAGGGAATTATATCAGTGGATCATTCTAATTCAATCAAACCAATTCAATCAATCCTTTGCTCTTTTTGAGCGCATCAACTTATTGTTCCTAACTCTAGATCTTGAGAAGGGACCAATATGACCAGTTATCCTATCAATCAGTTTTCTATCCTATCAGATTGACAAATCAAAAATCCATTTTTATGATTATCCTAATATCCTAAATACTTGTTTGCATTACTAAACACATCTATCTATCTTGGAAATCAATCTGGTAATTCAGACGATCAATCGGAAAGCAGTTGTTCCTTCTACAATCAGCTTTTCATCACATTTCAAAGCAGGCGTCACTTGGCATAGTATACACGTCATTTCATGCTAAGCGTCATTTAATCTTTGACAGGCATGACTTGATGTATCAGAGGCGTCACTTTACAGTGTATGTGGCATTTCTTTATCCTACGCGACATTTCATACCTACTAGGCGGCATTTAAAACATAATTTTGCCTGCAGGTTTGATAGGCGACATTTCTTGGATCAAATACAAGTTTTATCCTAACTTATAAGCGGCATTTTGCTACGCATAGGCTTCATTTCTCAATGCAGAGGTGGAATTTAACCTATCTACGCGTCATTTAACCTATGCTAGGTGTCATTTGACCTACTCTAACCTAGAAAGCATGTTAAAATGTAATAAATGCTATTAAAATGAAGCAATAAATGCAATAGGAGGTTCAAAACCACTTACTAGAGGTCAATATTCAAGAGGTCTCTAATACCTATGTGCTCACTCAAATCGATGCTCACGAATAGGGACCACTATCGCTATCAATCTCAGTAGGATCAGTGATGACATGTAACTGATTAAATGTTTGATAATGTTAAGTTGAAGATAATGCAAGGCATTAAATCAGTTAATGGTTTGTATTGTCATTGATGTCAACTTGATATCATCTGTACGGTCATAATACCAAAGACTTCAGAGAATCAATGGAACAAAGGTTATGCTTTCAGCAATGCATAAAAGTCAAGTATTCACTAAGTGACAGATAACACTGACGGAGTGCACACCATCGGTAAAGGCAAAGAAAAAAAGTCACAGTGACACCCGACAAGCAGAAGACAATATTGCCCGATGAAGCAAAACCCCAGGATGCGCGACAGACAGAGATCTTGAATCTAACTGGAGTCACACTGACGGAACTGGCAGTTGTAACCGACAACTAACTAAAGAGTTGACTGACGAAACAGAGAGTTCAGAAAATGACAAAATATCTAGCTGGCAAGAGCTAAAGATAGACTTAACTGGTTGTTTTCTTTGTTTTATTTTGTTGAGATTGATGAAGATCAATCTACCCAAGGACACCTGCATGCATAGCTATTACAAACAGAATGAAACAGACAGAAGAGAGAAGAGAATCAGCTATGGCGGCCGATAGGCCAGAGAGTGCAAACACATGTTGACAGAAAATATGTTCTATATTCAAAAATGAAAATGATTTACAAACTCCTTAAGAATTACAAAGCGGACAATCCTTATAAAGGATGTCGAAACCCTAAAAAGGGAAACTAACAGAAATAGAAACTTTCCTAAGTCTAACTTAAGCACTAAGGAGTAATTACTAAAGATTACTCTAACATATTCGACCAGAGTTAAGTAATTGATTTAAAGCTGATTTATACAGTTGGCATGAAGATAACTACAAGACAAATTAAGAGTTATGCTTTAAATCAAATTGGCTGGATTGTTTTTCACTCCAAGAATCAAGAATCAAGAAATAGTGAATATCATGTCTATATAGGAGACAAGCTTAATTCATTTTTGTAACACATGAAAAGGGGATTAATGGAGTGAATAGAAAGAGGATGCTAAAGAGAAAATGATGAAGAACAACTTCATGCAGTACTGATCAATCAAGATGAAGGAGAACTAAGGAATTTTACAGACACTGACAAACAGTGAGCACAACATCACATAATAGAAAGTATGGAGCACAAAAGAATTGAATTGATACATTGATCAGAGAGGTAATGTACTTAAATAGATCTGAAAATCTACAATTCAAGTTGCATTAGAAACAGGTCATTTTGTTTCAGTTTAACCATTGAAGCATCAAGTCTCTCAACAGAGCAGGACTTAACAGTCTTCTATATATTGAGGTACATCCCAAGGAGTGCCAAAAAGGTTGATTCATGAAAATAGCATTGGATATGCCTGATGCCTATTGACAGTCTAAGAGAGACGTTGATTCAAGGATGGCAGCATTAGATGCCTGATACTAAGTGACAACCTATATGTGTAAAATCCTCTAACAAGGTCACACCTAACAGTGTGTTTGTAACCTTTGACATGGTTGGCTCTTAACAGGGCTCACTTCAGAAGAGTGGGAATTTAGGGTACCGGTCCCAGTAGTTTTTTCCCTTAACAGGGTTTCCATGTTAAAATCCATGTGTTATATGTGTGTATGATATATTTCTTTACTATTTTATATCTTGCATAATTCATTCTGGATTTATCGGTATACTCTGCATATTTACTGTATTTCGGTAAATAGTTATACTGCTTATCGATAATCAAGGAGAATAAGGACAGACAAGGTAAACTGACAGATAGTTAATCATTATAAGCATTCCATGGCATGCATCTTGTAGGGACATAATAATCTAAGGTTTATTAATTGGTGGTTAAGTTTAAGGATAAGTTTTTGAGGCCACTGATTCACCCCCCCTCTCAGTTATTACTAACAATTGGTATCAAAGCTTGTGTGCTTAGAAGGAAGGTTTCAAGACCTAAGCCAAAGATCACAAGATGAAAAGGTGAGATGTGCCCAACTTGAACAAAGATAATTTTTCTTCATGGCAAAGCAGGATAAGACTCCACTTATCAGGTATTGGTAATGATGTCACTCAATTCCTTGAAACTAAATATGTGTTTCCCACAGGAGCACCAACAGTTGAACAAATGAGAGAGAAGCATGAATATAATGACATGATGATAGAGTTTGCTTCCTCACTCTCCGATGTTGAATTTGAAGATGTCAAAGAATGCAAAATTGCAAAGCAGATGTGGGACAAATTGAAGCTTGTACATGGTGGTGACAAAAATGTCTTGAGAGCCAAGGCAGAAAGCCTTAAATGAAAGTTTGATGATCTCAAAATGAAAGAAGGAGAAAACATCACTCAATACAACACAAGAATTAAAGAGGTAGTCAATGCTATCTAAGGAGTTGGAGGTGTACTGGAAGAAGATACAGTGGTAAGTAAAATTATAAGAACCTTACTGCCTACTTATGCAATTAGAGTATATACCATTCAAGAAATGAGAGCAGTAGAAAATAGCAATGTTACTCTAGACAATTTAATTGGAAGACTGATTTCATTTGAGATGAATAACTTTGATAATAGTGTCTTACCAAACATAGAGTCTGCATTCAAAACTCTTATGAGAATAAGTAAATCAAGTCACAAAAACACTATGAGAAAAGATAGTGATAGTGAAAATGAAGAAGATGATCTTGATGAAATAGAAGCACTTATGGCCAGAAGAATGCATAGAGGCAAAGGTAAATACAAAGGTAAATTACCACTTGTTTGTTTTAATTGCAAAGAGATTGGATATTTTTTTGCAAGATGTACTAACAAAAGAAAAGATGACAGAAGTAATGACAGATCTTTTGAGAAGAAGTCTGACAGAGGTGATTACAGAAGCTACCGACAATCAGATAGAAGAGATACCCGAGACTATAAGGACAAAGGAAAGAAGGTCAGCTACCTAGAAAAATGCAAGGATGATGATATTGACACTGAATCTGATGAAGACATCGAGATGGTGTTTGTGGCTATAAAAGATGATTCAGATGATGATGAAGAAAGGTATGTAGAAACAACTCTCATATCTAAAATTAGCAAAAATGATGTTTGGATCATAGATAGTGGATGCACTCATCATATGATCGGTGATAAGAAAAAGTTTGAGACTTTTGAATACTACAAGGGTGGATCAGTAAGAATGGG
Organism: Thuja plicata; assembly: GCA_018584345.1. Lineage (NCBI taxonomy): Eukaryota > Viridiplantae > Streptophyta > Pinopsida > Cupressales > Cupressaceae > Thuja > Thuja plicata. The sequence goes on from MU226197.1 coordinate 204,508, forward strand.
AAACAACACACCTTGTCTAGTTGAAGGTAGAGGAACAATAATGTTGAATAACCAGATAAAGTGTGAGAATGCTTATTGGGTAAATGGATTTAATTATAATCTATTGAGTGTCTCTCAGTTGAATAATTCAGGTCATAAAGTAGCATTTGAAAATAAGAAGACAAAGATTTTCAACAAATCTGGAAATCTGATTGGTACCGATGAACGGACAAAAGGTAACTTATTCTATTTGAATGATACTGACTCCACTTGTTTGATTGTTACAAATGAAGACATATGGTTATGGCACAAAAGACTGTGTCATTTGAACTTTGACAACATGATAAAAATTAGCAAAAAGAGAAATGTCAGAGGCTTACCGACAATGACCAAGCCCGACAACATTATGTGTAAAAACTGTCAAAAAGGTAAAATGACAAAGTCTAGTTTTAAAAGAAAAACCCATACATCTGATGCAATTCTAGAATTAGTCCATACTAATTTACGTGGACCCATGAGGACAAAGAGTTATTATGGAGATAGATATTTTATTCTCTTTGTTGATGATTACTCTAGAATGATGATAGTTATGATGTTCAAATGCTATAAGACTATGGTAGAGAAACAAAGTGGTAAGGATCTAAAATGTTTGATATCAGATAGAGGAGGTGAGTTTATATCAGATGAATTCACTAACTTTTGCAATGAGCATGGTATAAAAAGATAGGTTTCTACACCAAGAACGCCACAGCAAAATGGGATTGCTGAGAGAAGGAACAAATCAATGATTGGAAAACTCATGTATGTTGTACACACTAGACCAGATATTGCACATGCAGTAGGAATTGTTGCTAGATTTTTTTCTAACCCCAGGGAATCACATATGACTGTTGTGAAAATAATTCTAAGATATCTAAAGAATATTGAGGAATTCGGCTTATGGTATAGAAGGGAAGGCAAATTTGACCTTAAGGTGTTTACCGATGCTGATTGGGTTGGGAATCTTGATGACCGGAAGAGAACAATTGGAGGAGCATTCTTTATGGGTGACAGACTTGTCACATGGATTAGCAAGAAGCAAGGATGCATCTCTCAGTCTATTGCAGAAGCAGAGTACGTTGTTGCTGCTGCAAATTGCTCAAATATTGCATGGATCAAACAGTTGCTGGAAGGTATGCATATGAAGATATTAGAACCAGTGATTATCTATTGTGATAACACCAGTGCAATAAACATTTCCAAGAATCCAGTCATGCATGCAAAAACTAAATACATTGCCATCAAGTATCATTACTTGAGAGAACAAGTTCAAGAAAAAGAGGTGATACTTGAGTATGTGCAATCCAAAGAACAATTAGCTGACATCTTCACCAAGCCACTACCCAAGGATACATTTATGTACTTGAGAAAGAGACTAGGGGTCAAACCCTTGTCTACCAGTCAGTAAAATGACTGAAGGTTGCATCAGCCTACATATTATAAGAATATCATTCATGTTGATGCAAGCAATGGGATGAACTTAAAAGCTACATCTATATACAGACATGTATATATCAGAACTGAGCACCAGAGATTATTGTTGTATTGTTGATGGATAGGGAAATTCAAGAAATATATTATGGGTAGGAAAATGATTATTTGACATGAATATCAGATATTTGTAAAATATCTATTTGGAATTGTTGTCAAAGGGAGAGAGATTATCCATATTATCACATTCTTATGAGAAAGACTATCCATTATAAGATTACTCCAACAGGGAGAGATCATATCCATACGAAGAGAGTTTGTATGAAAAATTTTATATAGAGAAAGAGTTGTTGAAAAGAGAAAAAGACATCAAAATAGAAGAATAGTCAAAAGGAGAGAAATTGACACAAGCAAAGGACTCAACACATCAGAAGACAAGAGAACTGCAGGAATCAAATCTAAGCTAAAACAGAGCTTACCGAAGTTCAAACCTTTATCAGTTGACAAAAGGGAGAGATTGGTGGTTTGATGAATCTCAACAGTTGTATTTCATATTGTATTAGAAATAGTATAGTGTGATAATATAAGTTTGTTGCCATCAATGCCAAAGGGAGAGATTGATGACATGTAACTGATTAAATGTTTGATAA
>MU226197.1:206706-233645 GCA_018584345.1 Thuja plicata
AGTATTTATAGAACAACACTAGCGGCAGCAGAGGCGGCAATGGACTGAGATATAGTTACACGACATCTACAGTCACAGGCTAATGTGGGTGAATGCATTAATACCATTCAATGCAGTTATTAATGCCACATTAAACGAAGACCTCGCTAGCATCCGGAAAGTGAGGTTCGGAAGGACTGCACTAAAGCACTGACGATTCCAGAACAATCCTATGATCATCAAAAATGATGTGGCCAAAGACCACTACAGCAGAGACGGTCCCAGAACAATCTTATGTTCAATGACGTGGCCAAAGACAAAATAGCCTGGGCACCGCTTTTCCTTATTTTTTTAGCCAACGGCAAGGATTGCTTCAATGGCAGTCATTTGCCTCTCCTGCAATTGCAACCGTTGATCGGTAAATTCTGCCCGAGGCCTTTCAAAGGAAACGCCTACGGCGTAATAATGTCATTGCCAAACTATTTAGCTAATCTTCTTTATAATTTTGATTTATTCATGCCTAGGTTAAGTGCACTTGGTTTATTTTATGTTTTTGTCTCACTTCATATGGTTGAAACATGTGTCCTCATCCCTTGAGACACATATTGCATGCATACTTGCCACTTGCTCATACAATTGTCAAGTGAGCTCACAAGTGTCGCATGTTTAGAGTGGTAGTTAGAGTTTCACTCCTATTTTTTACCTCCTCATACTTGCATATACATGCAAGGTTGGCTGTTGTACTATACACTCTTCTCATCATATGATAGATACCCTATTGTGTTGATCATTTTAGTAGTGGAAATTTATTTTCATGCTTTTATATTCCATGCTTACTCCAACATGGTAGCAAAGCTATGAATGCACGTTCCTTCCCAAATCAACATGATTCCAATATATAGCCCTATCAAGAGAGTAAGTCTAAAAAATGTTTGTTTTTTTTTTACAAATTTCTGACTTATATACTATTTTTTTTTTTGAGAATATCAAAGCAACTATAGTGGAGGGTTGATTTTCCCTGCCCATCTACTAGTTTAATAAAAAAAATTGTAGCTATTAGATTTCCACAATCCTTGCAATGTTCAACGAATTTATGGATTTGATTGTGTAAAATTGTTTTCATTAATGTTTTGAATCACACTATGTGATCCATCATCAAGATGCAAGAGAGCCAAAGAAGAAAAGAATAATAGATTGGTTTATGATTTTCTTCTTTACCTATTTTTTCGTAATTTAATTGTTTTTCATTAGTTGTCATGGTATTTTTGGTCTTTATTAGCCTATTTATAGGTTGAAATCACTCTTTTTCAATGTTCTTGGAATCTATCATTGAAGAGGATTTATTGTTCGTAGTGTGCTCGACCTTCTAGTGGTCTTATCAAGCATCCACACATAGTAGTTGTAGATAATAAAAGTTATCCTAGGCTTGCAACGACACTGTTCACTAACTTTTCATCCAAAATAATTAAATAATTTTATTACTTAATTAGAACTAATTTTCTTCCAATTTCTTATAATTAAATAATTTTAATTATTTAATTATAATTTCTTCTAGCCTTTTATTAAACAATTTTGATTGTTTAATCTGATTATTCTTCTATGATTAAATAATTTTTTTCAAATTATTTAATCTATTTTCCCAATTGTCATAATTAAATAATTTTTTTATTTATTTAGTTACCTTTATGAGTGGTTGAATTTAATAGATTTTATTTATTTTTAAAACCCCACTTATCACTCAACTTACCAAATCTTCGCCCTTACTTAATTCTTCCACTTGCTAATTTTTCTCATCACTTAACTCTTTCACCTTTCTACTTGTCACTACTTCTTTCTCACTTTCAAAATAGTAGCTTTTTAAAAATAAATAGTTTGTTTATTTTCAGTTAACTAATCTCTTTCTCATTTAACTTATTCCTCACTTTTTCTTTCCTCCTCTTTCAAAATGGTAGTTTTTTATAAAAATAAGTTTGTATTCATTTATTTTCAATTAACTCTTTTTCTCTCTACTTAACTAATCCTCTCAATTAATCATATCCATTGATTTCCTGAAAACTAAATCAATCTTAACCATCAAATTAGTCCAAGTCATCTATAAATTGTGAATTCAATTCTCATTTTCAACGAACCACAAATCTTTGATATCCTTTGTCATTTCATATGGGCATCATGCTTTCAATATATGATTGTGCACATTACAAATTTAAGAGCCACTTTAAAAGGACAATGGAGGCTTCGTTAGGTTGATTCAATATTGTGTTGGTTTGCATTTATTTTATTAACAGTCAATTTTGTTTTCTCCATTGATAGGCTAGGAATTTGCATAAACATGGGGTTTTCTTCTTGGCGTTGATGATTTATGTTCATTTCTAATTTTCCAGTCGACATTTCTTATGAACCTTTTGTCAGCACATTTTAAAAAAAACTAATGAAGTTTTGGAGTTCTATTTCTAGATGTACCTATAATGCATTTGTCATGTAGGTGATGTAATTAATCTAATTTATAATGCATTTGTAGGGTTTTATGCCACAATTTTTTTTATTGTTTAATGCATTTGCACTATATTTTTTTAATATTTAACATAATTGTCATTTATTAATGTTTTTGCATGATCTTAAGATGGATTGATTTCTTTATTTTATAACACAAATTTCATCAATCGGTCTTATACTTTCCATCTAGATATAAATAGGTAGTAAATAAACAACAAATCACACTTAGATTTAAGTAGACTTTTTAAGTAGATTGTTATGAATGAACTACAATAGTACATAGATCTAAATAGGTGGTTCAAAGAATAAAAAATTACACCTAGATCTAAATAGAATGAGTTAATGAACTCATAAATTGCACCTAGATCTAATTCGGATGAAAATGAAAAATAATTTTTATCATCTAGATCCAATTAAAGGGGTTAAGGAACACAAATTTTATAATTTCATTCTAAAATTATCATTTTATTTTTGTTACAGCCATGATGCATTTTGCAATTTTCAATGCAACTATTTGAATTTTCTACTCACTTGCTTGATTGTGCAACACAATTATCTTGCAATTTATTAAATCTCATTTTTCAATTTCTTTCTTTGTTAAGCATGCCTCTATTCTATTTAGGATAGAGCTTTCATGTTACTAATAATTTGTGCAGGTATTTTGGCAATCGAGGGATAAAGAATAACATATCAAATTACTAAGAAGTTTGGTGCATGACACTTCAAATATATTTGATTTCAAAAAAGATTGTATTTTTTTAAAGATTTAATCACACTTTGTTTTCTAATGGAATGAATAATTGTATGAATTTTTTTGTTCGCTTGCACACTATATTATTTATTTACATGATAAGGTGAGCATGTATCCTCTCCCCCTTGCCTTCATGGACTTGGGGTGCATGAGAAATGTACAACTTATTTTTTCCTTTTAAGTAGGAGGCATGCCTATGTATTTTAGCCCACTAGAGTTTGACCCCAACAACGCATCTCGAGTGGGCTATATAAAGGGACAAAAGTGAAGGCTCAAGTCTAATCCAAGCATGTACCTGGTGGGCATTTTTGTTTGTTCCTTGGTCATGTAGGACATATTTCATGAGGATATAGGTTTTATTGTGTGAGAGTGTCAAACATATAATAGGTCTCAACATTTATTTGGTCAAGCACCAATCCCTAATAAAAGCATATTGTCATTTGAATGCCAACCTATTAGTATTATTGGATTGGTGCAAGGGATGTGGATCGTACCCTGAAGACACTCAAAATGTACTCCTTTAAGTGGGATAGGAACTCTTGGGGCTTTGGCTTGAATTCCTTCATCAAAAAGAGAGAAGGGAAATCTTTTGTATGCCCACATCTCTATCTATCTGTTTCTTGGTTATATTTTATTGCTTTGGCCCAATCTAGTAACTAACCCATTTGAGGACTAGGTTGTAATTTCTTCCAATTGTTTTCAATGTGAAATACCAATATTTTAAATTCAAAACTTTTACTAATCTAGGCCCTAGGTCTTACTTTGATTTTTTAAAGTTAACAACCATTATGTATTCAATTTTTTCAAAGTGTCTTTAATTTTTTTTAAACAAAGTCTAAGAAAGACCCTATGATTCTAAAAAAGAAGATAATTCCAACACAACTATCAATGTTTTCAACACAATTGATCAAGATATAAATGCAATTATCATGAACATCAACACATCTATCTTCTAGACAACCAAAATTAGTCTTGAAACTTTTGTTACACAACTCAAAATGATTTCATTTGAACAACATTTCACTACAATTAACTATCAAATCTAAAGTCCTATTCAAATTCTCTATAATGCAATTATCAATTATCATGAAACATTTTATTGTCATAATTAGGGTTTTTGAGACTTAAACATGATCTAGATCCATTAGGATCCATTGTCCAACTTATGAAAATGATGAGATTATAGATACACCGAGACTCTAAAATTGCACTTCACCCATCCATCACATTCAAAAACTTTGGTTTGCATCTTAGGATAAACTTTTCATGGCCACAAAAATTTAATCTTCAAATTTACATCTAGTCCAAGTTTCATCTACTAGGTTGCATTTCTCATTCAGTTATCATCATTAGCATAATGAATCATAGCCTAAGGTTTCATTTAGATTTCATTTTCTAAGTCTTAGTGCTTAGTTTATTCCTTGAATAACCATATTCATTACTTGTCATAATCTAGGTCTTGCATTGGCCAAGCCAATCCTTTCATTACATTGCAATTACTTATTGTGAGTCTGGTTCTCATTAGGCGGGAATAACAATTCTAAGCAATTTTAAAAACTCATAAATCAAATCTTGGATCAACCCTTAGTTATTATTAGGAGGCCTTGACCTTTCTAAACTCTTTTGTCACTTCCACCAACAAGTCAAAAATCATAGCTCATAACTCTAGTGAAAGGAAAGACTTTCTCTAATTCCATCCATGTCCATTTTATCTTTAAGGCCTCAATTTCCTTTTAAGCCCCTTATGTTTGCATTCTAAAAAAATTACAAAATACAAAAAAAAATATAAGGTTGATATAGTCACATTGTCTTTCCAAATTTTAAAAATCTCAAAAATATTAGCACTACCATTCCAAAGTTTGAAATATTAAAAAAAAAAGAATTATTATGCATAACGTTGTCATCCTTATTTGCATGTCTCATGCCCTAAAACTTGGAAAAAATTAAAAAACATAGCATGCCTTAGTTTCATAGTCATATTTTCATTCCCAAGTTCGTCTCGCAACTCAAAAACACAAAAAAAATCTCAAGAAAAACTTAAAAAAAAAAAACATTAGCTTAATTTCATCACCAAACATCCTTGATCCTAGCTCAAAATCTACAAATAAACATCATGGATTGGCATTACTTATATTGTAGAGAAGGTAAAGAACCCATCTCCCCAATTGAAAGAGCTTTGCCCCCATATCAACATTCATTTTCTTATGAGACCATGTCATCACATTCAACTCATAAATCATATCAATCCAACTTACATATCTTTTAAAACTTGAATAAAGATTATCATGTCTAAAAAAATTTCATCCCTATTGCTTCATCACCAACAAAGATATTAGCTTGAGAAGTAGAGATATTGGAACAATAGACTTTGAAAAGAATAGAGCCAAGGCCTCTGCATCACTCCAAAACTTGCAATTACCAAATCTATACCTCCAACAACTCAACCTACCATCTCCCACCTCAGAAACAAATATGGAAAACCAATTTCAACCAAAAAACACAAACTTAAACTAAATCTCAATTCAAACCCCATTCAATCAAATCCCAAATAAAAACTCATTCGACCAAATCCTAAATAAAAAACCTTTCAACCAAAACCAAAACAACATACCTCAACAACAAAATAAAAATACATTTTCTACAAATAACATACAACTCAATGGTGTAGCCACGGTTAGGGGGACCTCAAAGAGATCAGTCCAATCGTGCAGCAAGAGTAAAATATAATGAAAATACAATAATGAATTTGAAGATAACAAGAAAGATCTATATTCCTTGACTATGGAATCAATTACATTCAGTCGGCAACATGTATGCCTTTACACATGCCAAACTACAACATGCCTACTTGATTACAATCTTTGATCAAATACCTTAGATCCATCTATCAAGATTAAACTCCTTCTTCTCTAAAAACTACTATCCAAGGATGTATTGCATTACATGTATAGGCATCACAACACGCAGGTCTGTCCAAGAAATTGATAACATTCCCCAAGAACAGAAAATGTGTTATAACAAATATGGCAGATCCTAAATCATAAGAGACTTGATCCATAAATAGTGCAAGACCTGACAAACCAATATTTAGGTCCACATGCAATCCAATAACATATATGTATGTTCCAACAAGCTTTTCAAGCTGTAGATTTCCATTGTAAAATCAGAATTCACCAACTGGTCATAAACTAGCAAGAACACGCTACCCAAGAGATAATAAATCATAACTTGAGTAAAAATTATCCAGAAAAACTACAAACCTAGGAACATTATCTAAGATAGGACCCAAATATAATATGATCACCACATACTCTATCTCTATCATATGATGAATAACCAAGTTGATCTCTCAAATTGGAAACAAGAACAATACTGAACATAAATATTTTTGGTTGATGCAAGATTTCTTTGAACCCAAGATTCTCCTACATGAGACATCTGTGGTTATTAAGAAAGTGATTCTCTCACTTTAAAGCCTAAGAAGAATAAAAAATATCCAACTTATCTTGAGAAATCCACGAAGAATCTTCAACTGGTCTGTCTTTTCACTTCTCCAAATACTCTTTACCCCTGGTACTCCTTCCAAATCTGTTGTCCAAAATCCTCTCAATCTCATCCATATTCTTCTTTATATGTTGCTTCTTCACTTTGTAACTATCCTCAGGTTCATGATACTCATACAAATCAGCAATGTTGAATATAGGCGATATGTCCATATCTTCAAGAAATTCTACTTCAAAAGCATTTCCAGAGCCAAACTTCTTCAATATTCTACAAGGTCCAAACTTCCTCATATTAAACTTGCTATAAGTTCCAATTGGAAATCTTCCTTTATTCAGGTGAACCATAACCTCATCTCCTAATGAAAAATCCTTATGTCTCCTAGTTCTATCAGTGTGTTCCTTACACTTCTGATTACTACATTTCAAATTATACTTAACCTCATCATGTAACGACTTTATAAAATCTGTATATCCTTCTACTTCAGCACTACTTTTTTATTCATGACTAAGATCCCTTAACTCTATAGATCCTTTAGGATTCATGCCAGTAACCGCTTCAAATGGTGTTCTTCATGTGTTTCTATTCATCAAATTGTTATATGCAAACTCTGCCTATGGAAAAACCAAATCCCAATCCCCTAGTTTGTTTCCATCCAAGCATCTGAGTAAATTACCCAAGCTTTTGTACACAACCTCTATTTTCCATCAGCCTATGGGTGAAAAGTAGAACTAAACTTCAGGTCAGTGTACAACTTCTTCCAAAGTGTCTTCCAAAACTAACCAACAAACTTACTATCCTTGTCTAAAACTATACCTTTGGTAACCCATGCAATCTCACAATCTCTCTAAAGAATAAGTTAGCAACATGCACCACATCTAATGTCTTATTACAAGGAATGAAATGCAGCATCTTAGAAAATATGTCAACTACAACAGATATAGAATCATTCCCTCTTTGTATCTTAAGTAATCCCAAAAAAAAATCCATATTGATATCTTCCCAAGATCTACTAGGTACAAGTAAAGGTATATACAACCCAACAGTTTGGCTAACTCCCTTAGCAACTTAGAAAATTCTGTAGCTCTAAACAAATCTATGAACATCCTTGTGAATATGTGGCCAAAAATACCTTTCAATCAACAAACTCATTGTCTTATCAATTCTGAAATCTCTTGCAAGTTGTGCACTATGATTTTCCTTAATCAGATTACTCTCATTGAACCTCTAGGTATTCACAACTAAACTCCTTTAAAAAACATGTCCTCCTAAATAAAATAATCTATCCAATTGCTTCGGTTAGCTACAACAGTTTCCTTATAATCCTTCCATGGTTCTGCAAAATTAGGATTTGTCTCATAAAAAGTCTTCAATTCATCAAATCCAAGCACTTCCACTCTCATTTCTATCAATAAATTCCTTCTCCTACCCAGGGAATCAAAAACTATATTTGACTATTCACTCCTATGTTTCAGTACAAAAGTAAAACTCTACAAGAACTCAACCCATCTCATATGTCTCTGATTTGTCTTACCTTGATTACTCAAATGTTAAACTGCTTTATGATCAGTATATAACAAAAATTCCTTCGACATCAGATAATATCTCCACTTCTTCAAAGCTTGAACTATAACATATAATTCCAAGTCATAAATTGAATATCTCTTCTTGGCATCATTCAACTTCTCACTGTAAAAAGAAAAAAGGTCTACATTCTTGACTTAATACAACTCAAATTGCATTTCCACTTGCATCACCATCAACTTGAAATACTTTAGTGAAATTAGGTAAAGCCAATACTGGTTTCTCAGTGATTTTTTGCTTTAGTAATTTAAAACTCTTATTTGCTCCATGTGTCCACTTGAAATCCTTTCCATCCCCTCTCATAATTTTTGTCATAGGGTTACAATCGGAACTGAAATTCCTGATAAACTTTTGGTAAAAACTAGCCAACCCATGAAAAGATCAAATTACCCCAACTTTCTCTAGTGTAGGCCATTCTAAAATTGCTTTAACCTTCTTTGGATCCATCTTCAATCCTTCGGTTGAGATCAAAAAACCAAGATACACTATCTCCTCCTCCATGAAAGCACATTTCTTAATGTTAACCAGCAACCTTTCTTCCTTCAATCTCTATAATAATTATCTCAAATGTAAATACTATTCTTCTTTACTTTTACTAAAAATCATAATATCATTTAGGTACACAATCACAAATTTCCCTAAGAATTTTTTCAATACCTTATTCATTAGCCTCATGAAATTACTAGGTGCATTATTTAAACCAAAAGGCATAACAAACCACTCATACAATCCTTCATTAGTCTGTAAATTAGTCTTCCATTCATCTCCTTCCCTTATTCTAATCTGATGGTGCCCACTCTTCAAATCAGTTTTGGTAAAGTACTTTGTTCCACTCAAATAATCCATTATATCATCCATCCTAGGTAAAGGAAATTTTTATTTCACTTTGATCTTGTTAATAGCTCTCTAATCAATACACATTCTCCATTCCCCATTATTCTTTAGTGCCAATACTGCGGGTACTACACAAGGACTCAAACTTTCTCTTATCAAACCCTTCTACAATAATTCTTGCACTTGCGTATTCAATTCCTCATTTTTATCGATGTCATTCGGTGTGGTGCCTTATTTGGTAAACTAGCTCCCAGAGTCAATTCCATACAATGATTGATACTTTTGATAGGTGTTATTCCATCTAATACTTTTTCTAAAATGACGTCCTCAAATTCTATCAGTAAATCTTTTATCTCCTGTGGTTTCTCATTTACTATTCCTGAATCAGGTTTCCTAGGAATCAAAGCATAACACATACTCTCTTTCTTCAAACCATCTAAGAATTTCCTTTCTTCAACCAAGAAAAATCTCACTGAAGTACATTGTACATTCTTATAATCCTCTACCAAAGGTAAAAATACTTGCTTCGTCCCATTAGCCACAATAGTATATCTATTTAGTTTGACATCTTGCATTAGTTGTCTATCATACTGCCATGGTCTACCCAACAAAATATGACAACAATCTATCAACATAATATCACAAAGCACTTCATCATGGTAAGAACCAATCTTTAATTTCACAAGACATTATTCACTTACCAAGACCTGTTGTTCATCCTTAATCCATGCAAACTGATAGGGTTTCAGGTGCTTCATTCTTGACAACTGTAATTTTGTAACCAACACCTCTGATTTTAAATTAGCTAAAATTCCACTGTCAATGATGACTTTTCAACATTATCCTGTAACTTTACATCAAGTTTTGAACAAAAAAATTCTCATTACCAATTTTGGAACAAGTTCTACATTGCATAAGACTCTTCTGGCCATTAGGGTTTCTCCATCTTCTAGTTTATTCATAGATTCAGGTAACTCCTCTTTCACAAATGCAATCCTGCTATTGATCTCAAATTTCTTGCCGCAATTTCTATGAGTGCATTCAAATGCTCTATGACCTTCTTCTGTACATTTGAAACAAGTTCCCTTGAACCAATTTTTGTCTTCTCTTTTGTAACATTACCTCTAGGGTAACTTCTTCCTCTTCCTTGGGATGAACTTTCTTCTTTCCATTCAAACTTTTCTTTATCCTTATCAAAGTAAGATCTACCTCCACTAATACATTTGGTGCCAAATTTTGATGGCCAACTATCGAAAAAATGACAACAAACCTTCACAAAATGTCATCGTCTTTCTTGTGTCGCTAAGTACGATGACCAAGGATGTCATCATCATTGAAACATTAATGGCATCAGACATGGTCGCCCATTCACCGTTAAATGAGCACTCATTTCCGATGTTACATTCCGTTGGGATACTAAGAAATTGTCACAAAATGTCATCGGGCAAACTGAGCCCCTATCGCCATTTTCAATAGGGATTCCATCGTGAGGAAAACATCCTTGTTGAAAAATGTCGTCAAGCATACCTAGATGTTGTTTGTATTTCTAACAAGAATGCCATCGCAAGTACAATATCCATGTTGCAACATGTCATCAGGAAACCCCAGCCCTTGTCACAATTTTTTTTGGCGATATCATCACGAGTACAACATACATGTCACAAAATGTCATTTAGGGAACCTAGCCCTCATCTCAATTGTCGATGGGGATGTTGTCTCCAACAGTGTCCACATCGCAAAATACGATCGGGGAAACCCAGCCTCCATCGCACTTTTTGACAAGGATTATGTCACGAGTACAACATGTCCGTTGAAACATTTTGTCGGGAAAAACTAGTCCACATCACAAGTTTCAAAGCGAATTCAGTCCTGAGTATAGCATCTGCATCAGTTCATGCTAGAAGTTCAACGACAAGTTTGTCAGAATTCTGATGGCAGTGTTGTCAGAATTCTGACAGCAATTTGGACTAAAGATATCAGGGCTCAAGAGACCAAAACAATTGGTCCTTGTCTTTGGTCCATGTGATTGCCAAAATATTTTACCTTTGATTAGCTCATCAAATGTGAGGGTCTGAAGGAATTTATTAATAGATCACATTTTCATGGTAATGTATATTATTTTAGTTGAGGTTGCATGAATTTATCTATTTCGCGCACTTCTGGACTCTGAGGACATCTATAAAGAAGCATCACCTCCTATGGCCTGCATTACAAGTTCTAACAGAGCGGTATATTTTTTAAGATATTCTTAAGTGTCAACTAAAAAAACAAATTTAAAAGGGTGAACTAATTAAGGTGGGGGATGTGAAGAATATGACAGTAGAAAGGCTTGAAGATTGATGACCTTTCTACTGTCAAATCTTCAAGCCTTTCTACTGTCAAATTCTTCACATCCCCCACCTCAATCAGTTCGCCCTTTTGAAGGTTTTTTTTCTAGTTGACACTTAAGACCATGTTAGAAAATATAAAACTTTGTTAGAATTGGTATTGCAGTCATAGGAGGTGATGCTTCTTTATGGATTTCCTCGAAGTCCACAAGGTGTGAGAAATATAGATAGAGATTAGTGCAACCTCAACTAAAATAAGATGTATTATCATGAAAATATTATCTATTAAATTGCTTTAGTCCCACACTAATGATGAGCTAATGAAAGTTAAAAAGTCTTGGCAGTTACATGGGCAAAAATACTGAGACCAATTATTTTGGTCTCTTGGGCCCTGAAATCTTTAGTCCTAGATATTGGGTAAGGCCTTAAAGACTTACACATGTCGATCCTTGAGAAGAATCATATCCTTTCCTTTATGTGCATTGTACAAGATGCTCACCAAAGGGGGTTTTGGTTCCTGCATACAAAATTAATTTATCCAATGTTAGCTTACCTCTTATATGAAGATCAATCATAATCAAATTCACCCATTAGGCCTACTTCCTGCAACAAATTCTCATTAATGTTATACCCTTAAAACCATACCTTTGTCCACTCTTCCAATGTCTTTTTATGTTGCCTTCTCATACACATTCATTAGTCATGTCCATACTCATGGTTATAACCCAATTTCACCTAACAAATTACAAGAATATAAACTTAATTTAGTTAATAATTTAGGCAATTTAGTCAAATTACTTGGCTTCAAATGTAGCCAAACCACTCACAGATGCCTTCTTCTGGAAATGTTGTTGAAGACAAAATACCAAATTTGTCAACTGATCTGATGATGTCAAATATGACTTGAAGCTTTGGATGCCCGAAAGACAAGAAGAGAGACAATGTTTGTTTATATCTCTCTATTCCTGTCTTTGGGCATCCAATGCTCGAAGTCATACTTGAAGAATATTCATTTGTATATCTTTTTGTCTTTCTGTCATTAGGGCATCTGATGCTTCAAGTGATTGGAGGATACAACAATTCAATGAAAAATTTATAAACCATACAAACATATAAACAATTCAATGACAAACATACAAACAATTCAATGTAAACCATCAAGTTCAGATTATTGTTTTTTTTTATAACAACCTCATGTAAGGCCTGAAAGACTTTTACCTGTCGATCCCTGAGAAGAATCATCACCTTTCCTTTATGTACATTTCAAAGGATCCTCACCAAAGGGGGTTCCGGTTGTTGCATATGAATTTCATTTATCTAATGTTATCTTACATCTTATATGAAGATCAATCATAATCAAATTCACCCATTAGGCCTACTTCCTGCAACAAATTATCATTAATGTTATACCCTTAAAAACATACCTTTGCCCACTCCTCCAATGTTCTTATATGTTTCCTTCTCATACATAGTCATTAGTCTTATCCATGCTCATGGTTATAACCCAATATCACCAAATAAATTACAAGAATATAAACTTAAGTTAGTCAAATTACCTGGCTTCAAATATAGACAAGCCGCTCACAAGTGCCTTCTTCTTGCAATGTTGTTGAAGACAAAATACTGAAGCTTTGGATGCCCGAGAGAGAGAGAGAGAGAGAGAGAGAGAGAGAGAGAGAGAGAGAGAGAGAGAGTATTTGTTTATATATCTCTCTTCATGCCTTTGGGCATCCCATGCTAGAAGTCATACTTGAAGGATGTTCATCTGTATATCTCTTTGTCTTCCTATTATTGGGGCATCTGATGATTCAAGTGATTTGGGGTGCAATTTTTAGTCTTTTGTACAGTGTTGATAAGTTTCCATTGTGTGTTATCCTTCCTATTTTTATTTGTTTTTTGGGAATTCATTGGATGTTTTATGTGCATTTTATAAAATTGATTAAAATAATTTATGTATTATAAAATAATTTTAGTTGATTATGTGTATAAGGGAATTTTAGATGTTTTAAGTGATGTATATTATCTATCTATTTAAAATTGCATCAATTAGATCCATATTTTTTATGATAGGAATGTGATCTATTTTATGAATTTACTTGGTTGGGTTAATTGGCAGAATTATAAATAGTAAATGTTCTACATATGCAAGTATAACACTATTTAAATATAGGTTGTAATGAGATAAGTATGTGTATTTTCATCATAGTTTGTTTTTTATAGTCAAGCAATAGATATTGCATAATTTTCAAGATAGATTTTGCATGCTTTTCAATTAGCAAATGAAGGGGTGGTATAGGGGATTGACTGGGAGCAAATAGAAACAGATCTTCATTGACATTTTTTGTTATTTAAATGAATGACAAAACTTGAGAGCATAACTATGATAAAATGTGAGGAATCATATCTTAATTCCCCTCCATATAATGGAGGAGATTTTGAAGCATGCCTTTATTTATCTCCTCCATGTAATGAAATACTCTTTTTGAAGCATGAAATGCATATGAATAGTGCAAAATAATAAATTTGCAAGTGTTGCGTGTAGTGATAAGGTTCTTGAATAGTATGAGAAGAATTTTCTCTATTAGTATTTTAAAAAATTAATACACTATCATTCCAAAAACATAGCCTCTCGGCAGTGCTAATGTAAAATACTTGATTGATTTCATTAATCTTCTTGGACTGATTCCTCTCCCATGCCCAAACACAATTGTATTATATTTGTCTCATTGTGAGAACAAATCCCCTATCTCATCCTAGTCCCAACTTATGTTCTCTTGATACATCCTAAATTCCACTGAATATTTTCCCCTCACCCATCAACACCTTTGGTTCTAGTTTTGTCCACTCTTCATTGAACAAAGTATGACCTCCAATACTTGATGCAACTCCTTTTCCCTAGAAACTCTATCCCTTACACAACTTCCTAGGCTCTTCCCACGTCCTTTCCAATACTTAATATGTATTCAACCTTTATGGTCCACATTTAGTATCTCTTGTATTATGATGAGGTCCGTGTCTCACTTGTTGAGTTGGTACTTTGATCTTGGACTATGGGACTAGTGTCTCCTATAGGTTGTTTCCAGCAAATATAAGCGGGGTCTCCTCTCTTGCACTCATGTGACATGTGTTAGTTTTTCAATAGTTTGTAGGATATTTATTCTATGTGATCTCGGGGGATTTGAGTTGGAATTTAAACCAGGTGGCTCTTGCAAATGCTCTTGTTAGACATTATACTTGGAAATGCTCTTGTAGAAATGTAAGAAAAATGTGGAAGCCTACACAAGGCATGTGAATTGTTTTAAAAAATGCCTAAAAGACATGTCATCTCATGGAAAACCATGATTGAAGGATATGCACATAATGGAATTTGAAAATATGCCCTAAAATATTTTGAATTAATGATTGTCATGATAGGATAGTATGGATTACAGAGGTAAGGTATGACTGTTATGATAGGACAATATAAGGTAACTTATTATATTTTCGTAAAAGGGATTGTGCACGTTGATAAAAGGAGTGTGGACAGAGGCCAAGGGTGACTTGAAGTTGTAGGACTAGAGTGAGGAAGGGTTGTTACTAGTTGGTGATTGGTTAGACAAGGGTGGAAAGTCCTAGATAAGAAATATTAAAACAATGATTTGTAATAAAGGAAGATAAGTTGGGTTGAGTAAAAAAAGACAAGCAATTGCTTAGCAAGTAACCTCACCTAATAAGACCACATCATCAAAGAAGTTTACTTCATCATTTTAAATGTGAGATTCATGGTCCCCATGCATATTAACCAATCCTTTTAACATTTTGGTAGGTTTGAAATCTTTCATTAGAAATAATCTCCTTTAACTTAAGGGAGTGTTATAGTATGAAATTCAAAATAACCCAATCATCATTAGAAATGATCTCTTTTACAAGTTATGTTAATTTTAGAATTTGTGATATGATGATAATTGAACTACCACATAATCTATAGCCAAGGCACCTGTGCACTAGAGGTATCTTGCACCTTCTAGACTACCTACATACCTATATCCACGGGATCAAGGGACTTGGGACTCACACTCTCTAACGATATGTAGTTTTGTTTGAACTATGTTTATGAAGTTGTAATGGGAACGCACCCTTTCAGGGTATTTAATTGATCCCGAACAACTCTTCAGTGATTGACACCCACTCGGGTGCACCCACCGGATCTTATATCATCTAACACAACACTTGAAGTGCTTGTCATATGGTTAAAATTAAAATATGTGTTTAGAGTATTCCTATATGTATCAATCATATTTTCCTCTCCTCTTACTATTGTTCCAATTTTCCTCTTGATCGTTTCTCTACTGGTTTAATGAAAGCCCCTTAATTTTTTTGGGAAAACAATGTCCAAATGAAACTATGCAGGGTTTTGAACAATGTTATAAGAACTATGTTTGTAGTCAATTACCTTTTTCCACCAAGGGTGGCGACATCGCACAAAATTTATACATGAAATCAGCACCAACAATAAATAAATATGTATCACATCCATCATAAGCAACACATATGAATTAAAAACATTCAAAGGTGTTGGAAATATATTATATGCACAGTGACTAGGAGGGGGGGTGAATCAGGAACCAATAAAACTTAATCTTATTTATTCACAATTAGATTATCTAATATGATTGCATGCATATAATTGAAAGAAAAGAATCATAAATAACACATGACACAATATTTGGTCACCCGAAAATATTTCAAATAGAAAGTAAAATTGGGGTGGGGATGATACCCACAATATTTAGTACTGCAATATAAATTTAGCCTATTTGAGCTTACATTGACCACTTCTGATGGTCTGCCCTATTAGGAGCAATAAGGGTTGTTAAGTCCACCTTGTTAAAGGATTTAATACAATACGCAATTCTGTTAAGAGATTTATAAAAGACTGTTAGGTCCACCTGGTTAGAGGATTTTTCTGATCCACCTATTATAATGAACCAATAGATGACCTTCTTATGCAACTCTGATTTGCTGAATGAGATCCTTCTGAATATAAATAATCACCTAAATGTGATGGATGAGACTTTGTTGTACTATATACTTCTGCAATCTTTCAATCAATCTTCCATTCGCATATGTATCCTTACTTACACTTCTACAACTGTGTTTTTTGGATAAACAAAGTGTCTTACATATATATCTTATCCAAATAAATAACTTCATAAGTCAGATTCCATTAGACATAATGATATGAAACAATATATGCAAAGTCGGCCCAATACTATCACTCGGGTCCAGAAGTCTACTCGGGTGATAAACTGATACTCGGGAAATATGATGATCACTCGGGTCACAATGATCACTCAGGCCATGCTGGTCACTCGGGAAATACTGATCACTCGGGCAATACTGGTCACTCAGGAAATACTGATCACTAGGGCGATGTTGGATGACTAAGTGTTTTGACACTAATTGACAACATGTCTTGCCATAAGGTCTACAATGTACATCATGAATTAATTATGTAATGAAATTAGAATTCTATACATATTGAGTAAAATATGTAACCATATGAGTCAAATATATTTATATCAAGAAATCAATATTAAATAGATTAAGGATTGATCGCATAACTCTACATTTCATTCATGTCATTGATCTTCTTCTTCATCCAACTCATCATCATGATCATCGTCGTCGTTGTCCTCACAACCATAATCATCATCATCATCCTTGTCGTCATCATCGTCATCATTGTCATCATCATCAACATCATCATCATCATCATCATCATCATCATAATCATCAATAGCATCATCATCTTCTTCTTCATTAAAATTTGTGTCAGGAACGTCATCGACTAACTGTCGATCGTGATCATCATCTACATCACCTTCTACTTCTTTAGTATCTTATTCTTCTATCACATTACACTTTATCAGCCTTCCTCTTGGATCATGTCTAACAACAAATGACCAACCTGGTTTATGTGGAACCTCTGAGTAAAATACCTTCTCACATTGTCTTGGAAGAACATAGGTCTCATCCCCAACTAGCTCAAATGACCTTGTATTAAGCATTGTAAATCCATTATCATGTTCAATAAAAGTTATATCAGGATCATTTTGATTAAGTCGTAGCCTATACCTTTTGATGAAAAAGATAACTAATTTGAAGGAATTAAAGTCACACTCAAGTATATTATCCAAAATTCCATAGTATCAATTTTGAGGCTCTCGAGGACGTAAGTCATTTCTAGATGAAATATTAGTCACCTGAAAGACTGTAGTTATCCCAGAATCACAAGTTTTTTTTGTTTCATCCAACTTTTTGATGCAAAATTTATGACCATTTCAGAACATAGTCTTGTGGTGTTTGACATGCAATAATATGTGAAACATGTAAAAATTATTGCATCGTGAGTTGATAAACATACGGGTGATTAATAAATTTATATGTACCTATTTATCTCTTAAACCATATGCTAAATCTAATTCCATTTGTGTAACATTGGAATCTCCATTACAGTGAGCTTCTTTAACCAATAAAGAAGACATGCCTTCCCATGTTAATGTGTGACCAAAATGTTGACATCGTTCAATCCATACCATCATCCAATCAAGATTGTTTGCAATATACAAATGTAGTGCATCCCACTCTCAACCAACTATACGAAAAATAAATAGACAACTTACAACTGATTTATTTTTAAGATTAAGAATTAATTAACTACAATAACATCTTATAATTAATTACCTCTCACTTTCCTCAATCTACCTTTCCCCATCAAGTTTTCCCCTTCAAATTTGTTAAAGGGGTCGGGATCCCAAATGCTATCTACATAGATATTTACTGCAAACTTAAGAAGATATTCAGTAATGTACATCATAGTCTGGTATACCATATATCCCTCCACCATAGAACCCTCAGGATGTGCTCTTTGTTGAACCAAAGCCTTCAAATATTTCAAGTACCTCTCAACCATCCACATTGACCTAGTGTGTATAAGTCCACACAATTCAATATCCTCAACTTGGTGTATGAGGTGGTGTTCTTATGCATTGAAAAATATTGAAGGTAGACACTTTTGCATTTCACACATTAGATGAGGATTTTTTTTCTTCCAAAATTTAATATCTTCTTTATGGATTTCTTTAGATGACAACCACCTACAAGAGATTCAAGATACAAAAAAATATAAATATGAGACTTTAAAAAATAATATACAATATATTATATAACAAGAAAAACAAATCGTGAATATATTAAATATATACAACAAATTGAACAAATATCACTCTTACCTCATGTATTTTCCAAGATCATATATCACTTGTGTGACATTATTGTTGAAGTGCTATGAGAGAGATAGAGGGAGCACGTACTGCAACAATTATAAACTAATCATTTCATTATTTTCTAACATAATACAGTGAAAAGTACATGCAATTTACAAATATATTGTAAATATAGAAGAACATAAATTACCTTGATGAAGGTATGCCAATCATTCATTTTCATCCCTGGCCCAAATTCACCTTTCTTTGATATGAGATTGTTTATGTTCACAACAAATCCTGTGAAAAATTTATTTTTTCATATGACTTCTTTTACAGCATTGCTTTGTTGGTCCGTTAATAACTAAGGAATGTCACTTATATTAATCTGGTCTCCATTTCTATTTGATTGAATAAAAAATTTCATTGCATGATTGGATTCATGAATGTCACTACAAATTTTAACAATTTTTTCTTTGTCACGCCTTCCATCCAATATTTCACATAATGTCTCTGTTATATTATTTCCAATATGCATAGCATCAAACAAATGCACAATGTGTATCTGGGATAACTTTTTAGTCCCTTTGGAAGGTGGTTAGATATGCCTTGATGACCTTCACGATCATCAATTACATAATCATAAAACAAAACACAATAGAAAAATATAAATTCCAAACATAAACCATTAGATGGAGTGACATTACCTTGATGATTAATTGTATTATGTTCCAACTTCCATAGGCGAGGTGACATTCTTCGTGGCTTTGATATAGTCTCTTCGTTCCCATTGAAAATATGTTTTTTGGTACTTTGATACTTATGATTTCTGTGGAGGAAGTGCCTATACTCATTAAACATCTTATTTCCTAAATTTTTTGAATAACAATATTTTATCTTTGTACCACAAATTGGACATGCAAACTTTCCCTTTGTTTGAAGACCTACAAGATAATGATATTTTGATTAAATATGTTAATTTTTATAATTAGAATTATCATGTACAACTTGAATTCACTATAACATACCACAAAAATGTGTTAGCCCTGGGGCATCATGTATTGTCTATACAAAAATTGCATGAAATTGAAATTGTCTCTGTCCTATTGGTTTAGAGACGTCATACATAGTGACACCATTCCATAACTCCAGTAACTCGTTGATAAGAGGCTCAATATATACATTCATATATTTAACTTGGTACTTACCTAATTGAATTAGCAACAACATTACATAATTATTGTGACAATTTTACTGCAAGATTTATAATTACATGTAGATAACTATTAAATGATAAAATACCTAGAACAATCATTGCCAACACAATGTGCTCCCTCTTTATTGACATCCATGGAGGAATCTTATTATTGATAACAAACAAGGGCCACACCGAGTAAATAGATCTCATCTCTCCAAATGGATTGAGACCGTTTGTTGCCAATGAAAGCCTGAGATAAGAGGTTCTTTAAAGTGTGGCCACTTTTCCTCTATGTCCATAAATGTTGATCCATTCGCAGGCATTCAAATAATGTCATCTCAAATTCTATAGTGTGCATGGTAATCTATAAATTGTGTCAAGCTAATGCACCTGAATAATTGTTGCATACATAGAATAATGGGAATGTAAAAAAAACCTTGTGAGACACCTTTTTTGTTATTTGATCTGTTCAATATCTACTCATATGACATTCAAAGCATTCTATTGCAAATTTATGTTCTTTATGATATATAATATGATCATTGGGACAAGCATCTATTGCTTGATACTCCATTCCAATATCTTTCATAGTGGCACATAATTCTCGGTATGAGCGAGGTAGAATATTTGATGGTAGTAACAAAAACTCACCTATCAATCTACAACAAAAAAATATAAGTTGTTAATATAAACTATAGTAATGGTACATAATTCATCCTTTATTAACTATAATGACATATATGTCATACCTTAACATACGTGACATTTTTATGTTAGATAAACCATTCATAACCTTGAAACTCACCAGCAACAATACAATAGAGAGAAGAGTTGTTTGGGAGCCTTCGTAAAGGGCAGTGTCTACCTTTTCAAGTAGAGGTACAACATGGATGACATCAAGATCATCTTAATCATCATCATTAGTTTCACCAATAGAAAATGTGTCATGGATCAATGTATTTGTACCATCATCTTCAAATATGTTTTCTGACGCATGATCGTCATCTTCCATGGGATCATTATCTTTAGTTTTGATATTCGCACCTCCATGTTCCTCCACTTCTAAAATCATATTCTTCGGGTTGTGGTAGTCCATATCATGTGCCCTAGGGAGATTGACCTATATCAAAATTATGAACATAAATAAAACATGATCATGATCTCATCATCAAGTGATTTCTTATGTATATAAATTGTTAAAACAATATAATGAACAACTTACCAATGTATGATAATCATGTCCCCCTTCAATGTGACCATTTTCGCTACAATGTCTCTTAGATATTTTGATTAGCAGTCTTCTAGTGTTTAAGCCCTTACAAACTTTGCAGGGACAATAAAATTTTCCATCACCTTTTCTTTTGAAGTTAGACCACAATCTAGCGATTGTCTCCCTATTTTGTTCTTCACTTATATTATCTGATATGATCCTTCTTCACAAGAAAAAAAATTGGGCTATGGAAACTTCGGTCTATAACCTTCACAAACTAAGAAAAATGATGTTGAAAGTACACAAATCTTCTTAGACCTGGTTATATATAGAAATTGAAAAGTTAGTTATGAAATGATGTTCTAGTATACTATACCAAATTGAAATACTTGAACATAGAGACTTTCAACATCCACAATTCATCAATTACAAGATCAGGAGGGAGTAAAATGGAGGTTTAAAGACAAATAGAGTCTAAAAGACCTATAGGGTCTTTAAATAATATAATAATGTAAAGACCATATTTAATTGTAATATGGTTTACTAGATCAGTAGTTGTCGAGTTGACAACTTAGTTGTCAACTTGAAAACATTCTTACATCTTTTGTTAATGTAAAATTGTGGGACAATTAGTTTGGGATTAGTTACACTCAGTTTGGAAGGTAGTTGGACGTTTTACAAGTTCCTAACCTAGGACTAGATAAAGATCTTACCATCTCAAGTGGTAAAACGTATCTCTCTTCAATGGATTCATGATGCTACTATTAATAATGTTATTTCTATAATAGATTATATCCACATTGAAGGATTCTTAAGCTCTCATCCAAATATTGTTGTTTAGGTTTAGAACCTAAAAATGGGACGTGACTAACCAAGTAATTTTCATGGTCCATGGTATTTTATTGTTCTCTTTCTATTCCCTTGAGGATAACACTAGTAATTGTTTTGGGAGGTTATTGATTTCGTAGTAAATTTATTCTTTCTTGAAAAATGGACTACTAATTTTAAACTAGCTAGGGAACGCTTTAACATGGTCTCAATCTACATTAGGATTCTAGAAATTCCTTTAAATATTAGGATGAATTTATCCTATGAGTAATGTCCAACACTCTTGGTCAATTTCTATCAATATTTTAACTCATAAAATCTAAGAAATGTTTGTTTTTTGTAAGAGTTTGTGTGCTTTGTTTTTGGATAGATTTTGTATGAGTGTTGATATTGAAAAGGTGTTGCAAAATTCCATTAAATTATGTTACAAATTAGGGGTTTGGGAAAAATGATTCATTGTGACTCCTCATACTTTTCCCTTCTTTTCCATAAATTAGGATAATTTTTCCTATTTGTTCCATGATTTCAATTTTAAAAAACCACATTTAAAGGAATCCCTGTACCCATAACTAACAAATGTATGTACAAAAATAATATAGAGATCAAATAAAAGTGTACATGTAATACGTGGATTTGGAATGATATCAAACATGACTGTCAAGAACAATGCACATTCTTTCATACAATATATATTTTTTTAATGATAGTGACCACCCATAGACTCTACAAATGATTCCACTATATGTATATAATGAAGTTGATTTGTGTAGGGTATCATATGCTCAGAATTTGGGTTCTATGTACAAGATTGGTGTAACCAGAAAAAAGGACTGGTCTTTGCAAGGGTTTTCACACCACTGTGCACAATATAAACATTTGTACTAGAATTTCTCCTTCTCCATGTCTCACTTTATTTGGGAAGGTCCTATTAAGACACTTGATCCTCTATCCTTCAAATTTATCAAAACCTTTCCTCGTGAATGGTTCTCTCAATGTCCTTAACTCTAACTCTGCACTACACTGCTATCATCATAGACTCTATTACAACCATGGACTTTATCATGAATTCTGGTCCTTTCTTCTGAACTTTGTGATTGTCCCCACTCACTCTTCAAACTACCTGCAATGTGACCAACTCAAGATCCTTGATTGAATCAACACCTCTAGACTTGAACTTTCCCAGTGCCCATCCACATTTAGGACCTCTTATACTTTGTGTTGGATCACCAACTCTTACTCCCTCAACATCTCCAACTCTCAACTTCCTCAACAAACTCTTTGTGCATTGTCTACTATGATAGTCAATTACACTTGTTCAAAAGGTTAGTTCCTTGAGTGCCCTATATGTGTGTCCCCTCACCCCTAAATGCATTGGCATACCCTAACACCCTTCTACCTCTCTATCCTCCACAACCTAACCCTCTAAACCATTAAACACAATACTATCATTAACCTAAATAGATTTTCAATTCATTATCCTATGACAGTCTAGACAACTCCTTTGGAATAGTCACTATAAATACCCTTTGCAAAGGGTCCCTTAGCCCCTAACCTCTTAAAAAATTTGGAGACACACCCCCTACCTTATCAAACCCCTTCCTCCTTCACACAACTCTCTAGACATATGTATGAAGGACACTCCTGCCAACTATACTATCACTGTCCTCTTTGTGACAAAATAATAGTCACTCTTCACTGCATTCCAGCACTTTCTCCATGTTGCATGGTGCTCTTCCACACACTAGGACAGTTAGTATACATCCCCATCCTCATCACTACCCAATATGAGAGGCTTCTTCCACATAGAATCTAGGAGAAATCACATTTTTATCTCCTTACATTACACTATTGGAGGGTTTGGAGCAGTCTTTACCAAAACATACATAACTCTTGCAATACTTAATCAAATGCAATCATTAAAAATCCAAAATACCCTTGACTCAATGTAGAAACATTCCTAATCATAGAGAACTTAAGATAGAAGTATTTAGGTATGATAAAATATGAATTAAGATTCTCCTAGGCTCTAAGTGCTCTTGCGCCATGTTGGGTGGTTAAGTTCTAACTACTCTCACCTACTCTTAAATCTCATTGAACCATATGTCATCTTTTGTGCTCTTATCTCATATTTCCTTGCCTTTGAATCATACTCATGCACATTATATAATAATCTCAATAGAATTCATTCATCTCTCAAGAAATATGTTTTCTCTCCATTGTGAAGGTTTATAGTTGTTTGGAGGTCTTGGGAGATTGATCACTCATACATAGTTTCAGAGCCAACATCAAGTGACTCCTTCACCGACATTTGAGAAGTTTTCATCAACTAAGCTTGAGATCTCAGGAGTTTCAGATTCGTGATATATTTGTGCCATTTTATTTGGCACCTCACCATTTGTTTCATATTTCATTCTTGGTTATATCCATTAGCAATGTTTTATTTCATCTTTGTAAATTAATTATCAAATCATAGATAAATCTATCCCTTTAAGGGGCATGAAAGTTTTTCTTATAGATTTTTTATTAGTGAAGTGCTTGATCTAGAAAAATTTTTGATTTTGGTGTTGGCCTGCTAATATCCCATTAGCCTTCATTATCATGTGTTTGTCATGGGTAATATTGATAAAGGTCTTATTTTCTCTTAGGGTACATCTGCGAGCTAATGATTATGCTTCAAGGGCATAATTGTTGAGATTTTTGAAAATGTAGAAAACCTAGCATAGTATTATGTTGTCTTGCTAAACCCTAATCATCAAAATCCATCATGGTTGAATCCTCTACCCCCCAATTCATGAGGAAATTCTATGAAGAAATGATAGATCGAATTCCCAATTCTATTGATGATCAGAAGCAAGCTAGGGTTGGTAGTTGAATTGAATATTTTCTCTAGAAATTCAATGTGAGTGGCAGGGACCCAAGCATAGATTCTTGGGGGTTTAACTTTTGGACAAGATGCTATAATATCAATTTCCATTTTGGAGAAGTTTCCATTTCTTGATGGAGTCCTAATCACCTATAACAAGCATAAAGATTGTTTAAAGACTTTATTTATCAAAAATGTGGCACAAGAGCACTAGGAGGTTCAAAGGAACATCATGGGTGAATTGATGATCCAAAGGGACATGAAGAATAAATAGGCCTATAAGGTCATTATGTGATGTAATTGGCTAATAATGTCATTTGAAATGTAATTTGAGTCAAATGTTGTCAATATGACTCATATGGCCTATAAGGGCTAATGGTGGGTTAATAGGATAGATTAAGGGTTTTGTCACAATCTATGTTTACAAGAACAAATAAGGAAAATTTAAATGTAATAGGATGGTATTCAAATGCAAGGGATATGTAAGTTATTGTGTTGACAACTTTGTTGTCAACTTAACAACATTAAAACAGTGTAATAAACTGACTAAACAAGTAGTTTGTGATCGGTACAAAGGTTGGTTATAGGTTTTTGTTAGTTATAAGGACTTTTCAAAGTCAATAAATGTTTTAAAATCCCAAATATGAGGAGAGGAGGTCGATGCAATAGTTTTGTAGATCAAGAAAGTAGATTTATCTGGAATTCCTTAATCTATCTTTGGTATAGTCATCTTGTTTGGTGATTTTAATGATGGTATTGATGTCTCTTTGATAAAGTGTTGAGTTTGAATATTTATACATTGTATTTTTAATGATTGTATTTGGTTGAGTTTAGAAAAAGATATCTGTATTCTATTCAAAATTGTCTTAAACCCTCACTATGGTATCCAGAGACTCAATTCAATGTAGTTTTCCATTTTTATACATCCAATAAGTGCCCATCATCAAGGGGAGGATGTGGAATGTACAATATCCCTTTTGGTGTGTGTAGGAGAGCATGCAGCGATTGTCTCGGGTTTGGCGCAAGGAAGTGACTGGATAGTCACAGAGAGCAGCATATAGACTGTCTCAATCTTAAGGATCAGGCTTTGTCTGCAAGTTTTATCAGTGCTATGGCCATGGAGGCTTGAGAGAGTGGTGGAGAAGGGATTATACACTATGTTCAAGGTCTTGGAGTAGGAAAATTGGCCGATGGAAGGGCTAGACAACCAAAGTTGCAAAGTTTTATATGGACTGTCACAGTTAGGACAATGACTTGATAAGTTGTTTTGTTTTGCGTAGAAGTTGAGTTTAATAGATCAAGTGGATAGCGGGGTGTGAAAATAGCCTAGAGAGTCTTTTAGGTTGTGAAATTTTTATCCATGTTAGGGAGAGGGACACAACTTGAGTGCTTGTTCAATATCATTGTCATAAGGTTTGGGGTTAGAGTTGCAAACCTACTATCTTTAAGAATAGTGAGAAGTGTTAGTGTTTGTAGACCAAGTTGGGTCAATGGTTGCATCATTTGAAGATAGTTTTAAAGGTTCTCTAGGTTTTTGGGGAGTAGGGGAATCCAAAGGAAAGAGATAATCTCAAAACAAGAGTCTATAGAAGGGTGTGTTGAAGGATTGTATGAGGACAGTCATAAGTAAATGCAAGAGGATCAAGATTGGGTGATCAGTTATGGAGGGGATTGTGTTTAGTATGTGGAGTCTAGTGGAAGAAGTGTCAGTTTATAAAGATTGAATGACCATTGATAGGGCTTGGGAGTGGGTGGGTCCATGAGTGTTTCACTATTAATATATCTATTTATACTCCAAAAGGTTTTGATGTAAAGGATTTATATTATTATTGTCGTAGTCAATGGAGACATTGAAAATATGTCATTCTAAGGCATAAATAATAAAGTAAATAATTTATTGCCTCCAATCAAATCTTATAAATATACATTAATTAATCCCCACATTGAGCCTTATGTAATAATGCATATCATGGTATTTCCAAATTTGGGTGCCCTACTATCTATAAGGAACATGGGTTTTAGAAGCACCCAATTATTTATCCCCAATCTATCTGTGGAGACAACCTTCATTTAATGAAACATCTTTCATTGCAACTATTACTATTAAAAGATATATAATGATAC
>MU226197.1:233765-250927 GCA_018584345.1 Thuja plicata
TATATATATATATATATGGACATGGTTATGATTTAGAAATGATTTTTGATGAGCTTTAATGAATGAGATGTTCATCTATAATTGATAATTGATATATGCTTGGTGTTTTGTTTCTATTGTATTGATAATAATTCTATGTTATGTACTAGCTACATGTGTTCTAACTAAGACTAATATAGTATGAACACCCACCCTTCAGGAAAAAAGATGGAGAGCCAAAAAAATATCATTCCCATATAAAAAATGGAAACTACACGGTCAAAATAAGGACAATTGTTTGATACTGATAATCATATTTTGCCATTAGTATACAAAAGAAATATTTTTGGAACCATCAGTAACATGATCACCGACAGACAGTTTACAGTGAACACCGACAAACAGTCTATAGAGAAAACCGAGAAGCAGAATGTCTACAGAGACATCACCGAGGAAAGACTACAGAGAAACCTGAGCACCAGTCTACCGAGAGACAGCTTTAATTTTGAGAAATGTGGATCTAAGTTACACGTCAGATAAAATACTTGAGTTTTATAATTAGCTTTAAGATTATCTTTAAGACCATTTCTTGAGGGTCAATTCAAGCATATGTAATTGTTTTAATCAGTCTAACTGATTGTAAACATGCAAACTAGGAGATCAAGGTCAAGTTGTAAACCTTTGATCATAGATTTATCATTGTAAAGCGTGAAACATAATATAGGTCAATCCACTGTATAAATAGATGTGTAATTAATCAGAACAAGTGTGTGATGATGATTGTAGCCACAATAGACATCTATGGATCAGACAAAGATTTTTATGCAAAAGGACAACAAAAGATGAAATCAATTATGAAGAACAAGATTCAAGGCTACCAAGTAGAACAGAGGTATTAATCAATCACTATAGGTGATACACATACATTGTAAACTTAAAGGATCTGTATTCGGTAATTCAAGATTTCATATCATTAGGTTAACAAGTATTTTTTACTGCATTATAACAAGTGTAGCAAATAGAATAAATCCTTTAAGAAGGTGGATTTAACAATCCTTATGTAAATCTCTTAACCGAGTGCACACTAAACATTTTTTCTAAATCTCTTAACCGAGTAGACCTAACCAATCTAAAATGTTACTCCTAACAGGATAAGATCATTAGAAGTGATCAAACTTGTAGCCTTAATCAGCACCTTCCATTATGCAGATAGTGAAGCTTTATGGGTTTCATCCCCACCGCATTTTTTACCTTCTAACAGGGGTTTTTTGCATTACCAATTCTTGTGTCATATGTCATTACATTTCATGAATGTTTCTATGAATTTTTACATGCAATTAAGTTTATGATTTGATATTACATGCATAAGATAGAAAAGCATCAATGGTCAGTAATGCAAGGAATTGATTACTAAAGAATTAAAGGTTAATTGATAAAAAAGTTTTAAGGGTACTGATTCACCCCTCCCCTCTCAGTACACACCATTCCATTATTCTAACAATTGGTATCAGAGCTAGATCTCTTATTTGGAAAATTTTAAATCACTTGAGAGAAAAAATCATACAATGGAAAGGTATAAGCTAGACAAGAATATTGAGAATCATAAGTTAGAGATACAGATCTTCTATGAGCAATACAAAGCAACAAGAATCAATATGAGAGAACTAATAGATGAAAGAAAATCTATGACATCTGGCTACAATGAAATAGACTATCATGAAGAAGAGATATCTAATTTGTTTGAGTCATCAGGATCTAAATCTAGCAATACATCAGACACATCTAAAGGAAGTATTACAAATCTGAATGAAATCAATCAACATCTGACAAAACAAGTAAAGATACTGTAAATCGATCAAGAGACACGGATGGTAAGGATGATTGATGTTATGAATAATGTTAGACAAGTTGAACAAGAAATAACATTAGCTATTGATGACATGAGGTAGATCACTGAAAAACTACAAGAGAGAGAGAGAGAGAGAGAGAGAGAGAGACTTATTGAACATCATCATGAGATCACCAATCAAATAGTTCTTATGAGTCATGAGGCAAACTGAGTGAACATAGAACTCAATGGGAAATTGGAAGCTATTGGTGAGATAAGAGAAGAAAATGAGAGACTGAAGCATGAAGTGAGGATTCAGCAATAGTATAATGATATGATCAAGAAATCTGAAGAGAGTACCAAAAAAAATGGATGATTTTTTTAATGGACAAAGAAGAGTCAAAAACAATACTAGTCTAGGGTATACAAGGCATGGAGAATCATCAAATCAATTTGATAAAAAATATGTCTACACAAATCCAAGACTAAGGAAGTAGTCATGCAATCAATGTGGAAAACCAAGCCACACTTCAAATGTTTGCGAGAGAAAAGCTAAAGCTATTCCTAAATCCACATCTACATTCATAGGAAATTGTAATAAATGTAACAAGCATGGACATAAAGTATATGAATGTAAATCTAAGGTGAAACAACCAAAGAAGGAATTCTACATGGAAAAAAATTGTCCTACTTGAAAAATGCATGGGCAAATTGCAAGAGAAAATTGCACAACATGTGGTAGATATAGATACATAGCTGCAAACTGCAAGAGAAAATGGATAAGAAGGCCTAGAAGCTAGACTAACCTCGGAATGGCATGCTTACACTGTCATAAGGTTGGTCATCTAAGAAAGGACTACAAAGACTGAGTGACAAAGACAAACACTTTTTCCAATGGTAATACTATTGAAGACATCAGGAAGATGAGAAACAAAATGTTTAGGAAAGCTACAAACACTGATGATGCTGGACCAAGCAATACAATTGGTGACACCTTATCCAATGGATCTGGTGATATCACCACCCCCACCTAAGAAGAACAAGTAAGTATGGAACTAAACTATACCAAGCTATATTTTACATTAGTTGCATTATACATTGATAATATGCAAAACTAGCATGAATAAAGATGCACTATGGTATTACTTGTTATGAATTTGTGAATCCAATCTCGTCGGTCAATGCATAATGAGATTCGTCAGTGAACATATTAAAGCTAAGTTGTTAATGTAAACTGAGCATTGTCAGTAATCATGTAAAAAGACAATGAAGTCTTCGCTATATACTGAGCTCCGTCAGTAAACATGTGAAAGGTCAATTGAATTGACAATTACCCTGAGCATCACATTCTCATCGAGAATAAAGTTAGTATGTTCCCCGAGTGATTCTATCTTCCAACACCGAGAAGTGGGTAAAGCATTAATTGCACCACTTAGGGCATCATTTATAAAAGGGTGATGGAGAGCTCATTCATTCACCATGTGATTAAGAGTGAAGAGCAAAGTGAAATAGAGCAACCAACAATGACTAAATTGTAGAGAGACTGACAAGAAAATTCACAGTATTTAGACAGATTGATAGCAACTAAAATAGATCAAGTGAGTAACTAAGACTCACCAAGCTCACAATTTTTTATGGGAAAAGCCCTAATTTCTAGGAACAATGGAAACCACATCTTGTGTCTCCAAGATCAAGAATGCAAAGGATAAGAAATTTAATTTGATCAAGAACTCTACATGTGAAGATCCTAAGTAAAAAAATTTCCCCGAGGTTGCTTCACAAACCAACAATGTTGGTGCGTTCTCAAGCATACTACCTAGGTTTTTTCTATTCAAGGATGTCCAAGCCTATATCCACTATAAGTTTGCAGAGATCGGGGATCTCAAGGTTGAGGAATCTTATAAGAAGCTTTGCACATACGGAAACATCAAAGATGAACATAAACACATTAAGGTGAAAGGGCTAACAAATTCCCTAATGTTCTTGAAGGAGTTCAAGACTGAGTGGATCTAGATAGTTCTTATCCAGGTACATGACCAAAAGATGTGGTTGGATGAGCCCACACAAATCACTAAGGATGTAATACACGCAGTGACCAGTTTTCCAATAACCGACAAGGCAAAAGCACTCAAACATCCTCCTCACTTGACATAAAAAAGATGACAGGTGCAATATGGGATGGAAGTAGATTGAAGGTAAATTCCATCACCGATCCAAAACTGAATTTTTGTGCATGTGTATTGGGATACAAGATATTCCAGTCCAGCCAGTTAAATAGTATAGCATACGAAGAAGTTGACACCGCCCATAAGATTGTGAAGAAGGGTCTTCAACTGGATCTATCTGAGCTTCTATTGAAGCAACTAGAAGAGAACATGAGGACCATTAGATCAGAAAAATCTAATTCATGTAAGTTTGGTTCACTCCTCATGTGTATATTCTTCTACTTTCAAGACTTTTTCCCATATGTCGATAATGTCAATTGGGACACTACCTGACCAGTGACAATTCAAATTAGTGAATTTATTAAGTCACTAGGGGACAAATTTACATCAGTCATGGATGAATATTTCACCGGATTCAAAGATAGAATGCAGAAAAGGATGAAGATACCAGAACAACTGGTGGATCAATATAAAGATGATATTTGTTTCATGGTGGACACTGATACAACTTTGATCAAACCAACTATACCGAGGACAGCATGGTTAGCACCACTTGACTATGAGATAAACATAGATCAAGCCATAAATGCTATTGAATCATTATTGAATGAACCACTGGACAAATCATTACCAAGATTTGGCACCTATGAAGAAGCTAAGGCCAGAATCAAAACAAGCTTAGTTGTTAAAAAGATAGATAGAAAGAAGACCAAAATGGTAAAGATACTTAAGAAGAAGTTGTCGGTAAATGATGAAGAGTCAGAACAACAACAAGACACTGAGGGACAGTCACCCATCAGTGAAGATGAAAAATTGAGTGACTCTGGATCCATAGAATCTTATGTACCACCACCAAAGAAACCAAGGAATACTGTTGCATTAAGATCAAGGAGTCAGATGACCAAAGATGCAGATTTCTCACTGGTGAAGAAAGGTACAGTCAAGACCTATAAGAGAAATCCTCCAACCAGGAAATAGGCACCGAGACAAAGGAGAAAATACATCAGAGGAAAAGATGACAAGGATGACATTGCACAAGATGAGAGTGAATAAGCACTCCCACCTGCAAAGAATAAAGTTGCCAAGACAATTGATGAGATTGTTGCATCAATCGCCGAAATAGGTGGCATATCACATGCTAAGGTTAGAAAATGGCTAACATTAACTCCCAAGGATCAGATGAAGATTGAATAAGCCATCATTCAAGCAATGATTACATTAAAATATGTACCAATACAGTTTGATAATATTATGCCACAAGAACTTCAAGATAGGTTGTCAGCAAGGTGGACATATGCATTGAATAGTGAAAGAAAAATAAGGGAAAGATCCCTCATTTCAATTATGCCACCCGAGTCAAAGATGGAATAAATTGATGAAATTATGAAGCATTCAAATAAGTTCTCAGTAAAATTGAGAGCCTACAAAGTACTATAGGGAAGATTAATAGAGCTTGACAAAGAAAGTGATGATACTTTGAGAGGAATACTCAATCCACCTAAGTAGGATACAAGCCCCAAAAAAGTATTAGCACGTACCGAGAAGCTTCACAATGAAGAGGAAGAGGCAACATTGAGCCTTGAACACATCTTTATAAATGACATTGAGGATGTCAATCTAGTTGATCTGACAACACTGGAAAACAAGGCCATGAATGACATACCATAGATTTTGCAATCATTAGGGGATACAAAAGATGAAACAATCAAGGATACAACTATCATACATATTACTGGAAGTGATACTGCTGATGAGGTAAAGACAGATGAAAATGTCACTGTTACCACCAAGAAAACCAAGGAACAGGACACATCAACGGATGTTGCACATATTAATATACCAGGAAAAATGTTATTATTGATACAAGCTATCAATATCATCTCAGAAAAGGAGAATTCAGCCAACCATGATGTAAGCATATCCAAGGATAAGCATGATGAGGAGCAGAAAATCACAAATGATGAATAGAAAGGTACAAGTGAAGAAGAAAAACAAGGTGACGCCAAGGATATCAAGGAAGAGAAAGTTGTAGAAAAATATAATGTTGATGTAGAGACGTCTACAACCAACTGACAGGTAGACAACAAGCATCAGGATAAAGGCACAACACCTCCAAAGCCTTCACAAAGTACATCAGACGAAGCAAAGGAACTTGTTATGGTACTACATACAAGTGCTTCCGCTACTCTTTCAAAGAAGAAGAAGAAAAAGAATAAAAATCTAGTCACCCTAGATGAGATAATAGAAATACATGTTTGTGATCCGAGGACATTGGATCTAGAGTCACTTACAAAGTATGCAGAACTTTGTAAAAGTAAAGCTATACAAGTTAAGCTCAAAAAGGAGAACAAGGACACACAGGTACTAGAAACTACAAAGGATATACTATTAAAAATTGTACCTGATACTGAAATTGATCAAATTGCTCCTATACTTGATCAATTAGCAATTCTTACCGACACTATCACATCACAAAATGTAGATGTAGAGAAGGAAATAGAAGAACGTGCATAGAAGAAGTACTAATACAAATTTATAGAGAAAAATAGCCAAGAAGTGGCAAAGAACAAAGTAAAGCTATATGAACTGGTCAATACATTGGAACCAATTATTTCAGAAGTTATAACCTTAGTTCAAAATTTATGCACCATAGAGAAACTCACTAAGGATAGTAGTGAAAATATTGCAAAGACAGATGCAGATCTTAATGCTAGTGCACAAGGTCTCACAACCAATGACAATGCCTTCAAGTTGTATTATGACAAGATTATGGAAGTAAAAAGGTTGAGACTTAAGATTCAAGAGGCAGAATCCAAATTCAGAGATGAGGTAACTGAGCTCTAGGCTCTACTACTACCAAATCTCATGTTACTGCAACAACATGATATGACTTCGGCAAGAACATTGATTTCCACCCCATAAATGTCTATTACAGAAAGCATATATGATATGCATGCAAGAATCACCTTATAAATCATGACCCTTGAGAACCTAAAAGAACAATGGGAGAAGAAAATGGAGGACATTCAACAATCCCATTCCCACATTTTTGACAATTTGTAAGTGTTACACCTTTGTCATTATTTAGAAAAAAAAGGGGGAATTGATATGATAAAAGGGGAAATGATTTGGTGTGATAAGCTGAAAGGGGGAAATATATGTATAAAGAAAAATGTATATACATGTACATATACTATACCGAGGCTTACACATAGGGGGAGTCATATTGACAAGGTAAACACATGGTGTATATACTAAACATTTTAGTTTTGCACATATCAGTTTTTTATACTAATGCCAAAGAGGGAGATGATCATATTTTTCCATTAGTATACAAAAGAAACGGTTTTGGAACCATTGGTAACATGATCACCGATAGATAGTTTATAGTGAACACCAACAGACAGTCTACAGAGCAAACCAAGAAGCAGAATGTCTACAGAGACATCACCGAGGAAAGACTATAGAGCAACCCAAGAACCAGTCTACCGAGAGACAACTTTAATTCTGAGAAATGTGAATCTGAGTTACACGTCAAATAAAACACTTGAGTTTTATAATTAGCTTTAAATCTTATCTTTAAAACCATTTCTTGAGGGTCAAGTAAAGCATATGTAATTATTTTAATCAGTCTAGTTGATTGTAAACATGCAAACTAGGAGATCAAGGTCAAGTTGTAAACCTATGATCATAGAGTTATCATTGTAAAGCGTGAAACCTAAAATAGGTCAATCCACTGTATAAATAGATGTGTAATCAATCAGAACAAGTGTGTGATGATGATTTTAGCCACAACAGACATCTATGGATCATACAGAGAGTTTTATGCAAAAGAACAATAAAAGAAGAAATTAGTTATGAAGAACAAGATTCAAGGCTACCAAGCATAACAGAGGTATTAATCAATCACTATAGGTGATACACATACATTATAAACTTAAAGGATCTATATTCATAAATTTAGGATTGCATATCATCACGTCAACAAGTATTTTTGACTGCATGCTAACAAGTGTAGAAAATAGAAGAAATCCTTTAAGAAGGTGGATTTAAAAATCCTTATGTAAATGTCTTAACCGAGTGCACACTAAATAGTGTTGCTAAATATCTTAACCAAGTAGACCTAACCAGTCTAAAATGTTACTCCTAACAGGGTAATATCATCAGAAGTGATCAAACTTGTAGCGTTAACTGGCACCTTCCATTCTGCAGATAGTGAAGCTTTATGGGTTTCATCCCCACCACAGTTTTTACCTTCTAACATGGGTTTTCTATGTTACCAATTCTTGTGTCATATGTCATTACATTTCATGAATGTTTACATACAATTAAGTTTATGATTTGATATTACATGCATAAGATAGAAAATCATCAATGGTCGGTAATGCAAGGAATTGATTACTAAAAGATTAAAGGTTAATTGATAAAAAAAATTTAAGGGTACTGATTCACCCCTCCCCTCTCAGTACATAACATTCCATTATTCCAACAGATATAACATCTGATACATAAATTTGAAAAGAATAGAAAAATTTTGGAGGATATTTTGACATTTTTCCTTTCAATTATTGAACAATGAATACTACTACTAGACTCTAGTTATTATATTATACATGATACATCTTTACCTTTTTAAAATTAATGGTAATTTTTCAAGTTCTAATAGTAATACTATATGTATTGTCATTTTGTTAGCATTGCTCCCCTACTGTCCCCATCATCATCCCCCCCAGAGTTTCCAAACTTAGGCCCCAAGTATCCCTTTCCTCAAAATGTGTTTCCTCGTCCCCCAAAGGAAACATCCTCAAACCCTATGGAATACTGAAATAATGTTAATGTGGTAAGTGGAAAAGGTTTATATCATGATTAAACTCTTTTAATGCACCAAATAATTATTCACAACACTCTAGAAAGAAATAAGAATCACAAAATCAATCAAACCAATCCCTAATCTATCACAAGAGAAATGAGTTATAGAAAATTTGGTTTTGCAAAGATTAATGGGAGATTGAAGCTTGAAATGAAACTCCAATTGTTTCTCGATTGTAAACCACCTTGTTCTGTGATACCAATAGGTTTCACCTTAGGAATATAAGCTTAGGACCACTCCAAAGTATTATTATTATTATTATTATTATTATGTGTGGTTTGGTGAAAACGGAAGAGAAATTAGCTAGTAAAATTATGAGACATGCTTCCTGAGTTTGAACTGCAAGTGTTGAGAGGTTTGAATGTAGAATATCTTGAGAAGCTCATGTTTTATCTTTTCTACGAGAGTAAAAAATGAAATATTGTTGTCTTTTATAACCTTGAGTTCATTATTAGAGCTCTGTATAAGAGCATTCTCGTTTAATCAGAGGAGGAAAAAGAACATAAGAGTTGTATTGTGACTAAGAAATTGAAGAGAA
The DNA here is from genome assembly GCA_018584345.1 of Thuja plicata. NCBI lineage: Eukaryota > Viridiplantae > Streptophyta > Pinopsida > Cupressales > Cupressaceae > Thuja > Thuja plicata. Next base: position 243,146 of record MU226197.1, read on the forward strand.
AGATTGTGGAGGAAATCTTTTATTCAAATTTTCTTTTTGTTCAGGCACATAGTCGCTTGCTATTCCTTTCTTATTTAAATACTAATTGAATGTAAAGATAAACTTTCTAGTTTTACAAGAAAGGTTGGGAAAACTGAACTCTATTAATGGAGCTTTAGTTGAGTTTCCTTTTGGAACTGTAGAAGTAGAGAGTTCATTTCTTAATTACAAGGGTTAGAAATAGTTCGAATGATGGATGAAATAATATTTGTCTTTCTTGAAAATCAAGTGAAAGAATAATTACGTGTATATAACTTTCTCCTTGCTTAGAAACAACACAATGTTCATTCAACAATGAAAGAGATCATGTTTCTATTTTCCTTGCAAAGAAAATGAAAGAAAATTAAGTGTTAATATGACTATATTTATAGAGAAACAATAAATTGTTTATTAGACTGCAGAGATCATGAGTATGTGATACAATTTGTATTCGCTTAAAATGGGAATAAAATAATATTTTATAGGCAAGCATGTAAATGATTAGCTCCAAGGGAGTACTGATTGTTTACATCCTTGTGTATGGAATCCCATAGATGTCCTGTAATGTGCATTAGAGACTAATCAATAGAAAACTGAAGTTCATTTTTGAGGACATCACGTCAGTAGTTTCTTTTTATGTCATGATTCTTTGGTGGTCAACTAGGAAGCATTGAAACTTAGACAATATTTCCAAAGAGTGCTCACTTTTTCATACTCATATAAGATTCACCCTTTCATGAGTATGTTAAGGATTAAGAGCCTTATTTGTAATATTTTAAATTAAGTAGAAGTTGGTTGGACCCGTTAGGTACTTAGAACATGAGTGGCTACACTAGTCTAAATGCGAGAAAGAATTTATAATATTTGCATACCTCAACCATGATCCTAGGTTGGAGGAATAAAGAATTACCTTCATAAGGTAATTCACTTGGATCTGCATCAAAATGGAAAAGGTTTCATGATAGTCATGAATAGGACTGTGACATTCCCAAGTTTGTGTAACAGTGAATAGATAACTACTTTTATTTCCCAATATGGGATACATATGTTCCATTGTAGTGAATGGAGGTTAGGAGGAATGGTTGACATTAACTTCTTGGATCCTAATAATTGATCATGTTGTTATGACACATGTTTGAAGGTAGCTAATGTATTTTGGTTGTGGACATCAGGTTGACTGTCCCTAAAGTAGATAGTAACTTTTTTGGTGGTTATTATTCATGATCTATTGAAGTTGTGTGCAGAGATCTTTGATTATAGGGAAAGGACCTAAGGAGGAAAGGTTAGTTGATATGGCTTGGAGATGGAGGATGACAAACTCAAAATTCTAATTATGATGGTACATTGTTTATGGTTGATAGATAATGTTGTCATTTTACTGATTATGGTGACCTTGTGAAGTCTAAACAAGGACGCTAATTTGCAAGGAGATACCCCTAATGTTGAAGAATGGATTTGATTATGATGTTTATTTGGATCCTCACTGTATTTGAATGCATGAGTTGATAACCATGAATTTGTTGATAGGTTATGGATGTTAATATTTTCTCTTAGTGGGATTGAGGAGTCTAACATATATGTTATGGGTACAATGTATTCATGCCTTATAAGTAATGTTTTGTCTCAAATGAACTATTGTCATAATGAAAGAAGGATGGATCTATAGGATCCTATGTTTCAAAAACCATAGCTAATGTATTTGGTCAATTTTCATATCCTTTCCAATGCATGTAGTTTCACGTAGCATATGATGTAACCATATTTGATTGAGATTCCCTCCTCCTATCCTTCAATATATACCTATTCAGTTCTTATTTTTCAAGGATCATAGACCCTTCTCACCTATGTCGCTGAGCATCTATTGTCATAACATTGTCTTCTCTATAGGTAACTTTGGTTTGTAGGATAAATCACCCTTGGGCATCCAAAATCCTTGACCATATGGTGAAAAAGAGACCCTCTCATTTTCCAACGGAGTATTCTTTTTCATAATCTTATCAGAAGTGCTATAGCATTCAACCATGGATGCATCAAGTTAGTACAATGTACCTAATCTGATTCCTCTTTCTATCACCATAGAACCTCTCACCATTTTCACACCTACTTCAGAGAACTCTACATGCACAACCGCATCTATTAGTTTGCTAAAAGATAATAAATTTTTTGCTAGTCCTAGGATATTAAAGACACCATCAAATCTTCCAGTTCTACCATCGAAAAATTTAACACAAACACTTCCATGACCCACAATATCAAGAACTGAGTTATCACCCAAATACACCTTACCACCATCAAAATTTTCATACTTACTAAACCACTTTCTATTAGGATTCATGTGGAGAGATGCACTTGATTCAATCAACCATGCATTGTAACCTGCACGAGTGGCCAAGGCTACAATAAAAATGTCTCTGTCTTCCTTCTTAGACTCGGAATCAAAATATTTCTTCTTCTTCCTCTTGTTCTTCTTTTATTTTTTATAGTCCTTTCAGAAATGTCCAGTCTTTCCAAAATTCCAGCAAATTGCCTTGGACTTACCAGGATATTTTGATCTCCTCTTATTTTTGGACTTAGAACAGCCATGCTTCTTTTCATTCTTGTCTCTTTCTCTTGATCTTCCTTGAACACTCAAAGCCTATTTGGCATTCAGAGAGACCTTCCTTCTCATCTGCTCAAAAATTAGAGAACCAACTACATCCTTCATCTTCAAGAAGACTGAAGTGCTCCCTATGGCCATGACAAGGTTGTCCCATAAGTCTGGCAATGAACATAGAAAAATTTGGCACCTTTCTTCTTCATCCATTGAAACCCCAACTGAGGTCAACTGATTCACCAACATATTAAAGCTTTCCATATGCTCATAAATTTGTCCACCTTCCATTCTCAAGGAATACAACTTCTTCCTCAAGAAAATCTTATTCACAAGTGATTTTTCCTGATAGATCTCACTTATCTTATTCCAAAGCTTCCTCACAGTAGACTCTTCATGCACATTAATCAAAATTGAATCAGTAAGACACAATCTTATGAGACCTTTATCTTTTCTATATATTATATCATATTATGTGGTTAAAACTGGATCTACAAGCCTCAACTTATTCTCATCCACCGCATCCAATAGATCCTGATCAATCAACAGATATTCCATCTTCAACTGCCACTTCTCAAAATTCATGCCGGAAAACTTCTCTACATCAATCCTCCCTGATATGTTTTCCATCTTTGCAATCCTACAATATAAAGATGAAAAAAATCTGCACAAGCTCCAACTCAAACCTTGATTAGCTTAAAAAACCCCATACCCAACAAATAGAACCAAAACTGGCCAGGCTTGATACCACTTGTAAGGAAACAAAGGACTTTAGAAATGCTTCCTACACTAATCTTGAGAGGTCGTTTATGAAAATTTCAACTTAACTATTACAATGATCTCAAGAAATGCATAAAAGCATGAACAAAATGTTAGAATAAACAAGAGGGGGGTGAATCAATTAGAATTAGTTAGCTCCCAATTATCCTACAGTCCCAAATATCTCCAGATATATACAATAAAAATTTAAAATATAAAACTCACCTTGGTGAAAATGTATTATTTAATCTCAAACTTTAGTCAATAGTGTTTACCGAGTATCAGTAAATTAATACTCTGATTACCGATCTAGATCAATAAAGTAAAGTGTAAAGAAAAATAACAATCCACAACATTCATGCACATTGACACATAGATTTTTAATGTAGAAACCCTGCTAAGGTAAAAACCACCTGGGGTCGGTAACCCAAAATATTTTCACTCTTCTAAAGTGAGCTCAGTGAAGAGCCAACCCTATTAAACATTATAATGCACACTATTAAATGTGACCTAGTTAGAGGATTTAAAACTAACAGTTCTCTCTTGACCATGCATTCACTATGGGGTCAACAAGAAAACACTCAACATTCATTAGAATGTCATAATAAATACTTTCACTATCCTACTTGATTAATATATTTATGTGTAACAATGGTTAAAATAATACAGTAATTATTTGATTCAAATACAACTCCGATTTGCAAATTTTCAGATCTATGCTAAGTACATAATACCTCTGATCAATTTTTTCACTTTAGTTCATCTCATACTTCATGTTTTTTTCCACTCAGTTAATGCTCTTTCCTTTGTTTGCACGATGATGTGTGTAGAAAACGCTCAGTTATGTCTTTAACGAGTTTGATCAGTCATGCATAAACTTTGCATGTATGTGTATCATCGCATCATGTATCATCAGGTGATTCATAAATAATCTCTTTGTCTCTTATATAGACATTATAGCTCATTTAATTTCCATCCTTTAAATTTTGTTTCTTAATCTCCATCGTTGATTTTGTCACTTAAACCTTCCTGGACAGTTGTGTTAAAAACACGTTTCAATATTTGTTGTCTAATCTTCCTTGAATTTTCACAACTGTTTGATCAACATAAAAAACTTTGTCTTTTACCTCAAAATCATCAATTGACATCTCATCATCTTAGTCGGTCTCGGTTTGATATAACAGCTCAGTCAATACCGTGTTGTGTCAGCAATCCCTTGCTTGCTTATCACTGTGATCGGTATACACTGTGTTTTACTCGGTGTTCATTGTCTCTCAGTGTATACAGACCTCTTCATTTACCAACCACATAAACTTTGTTTTCTCTAGATCTTCAATCCATAGAAGATGTTTTTTACCATTATGTTACTCAAATAAGTTGATCTCAATGACAATACATTAATTTATAATGTTTATCATCACATCTGTAACTCGATTGATTATCAACAAATTGTTAGAATACTTCAGGGACAACTGAGAGGGGGGGTGAATCAGTTGTCAGCAACTTTAAATATTTTGTACTTATTAATCCAGACTGATATAAATTAAATGCACATTCAGATAACACATTACACAACACATCAATTTGGTTACGGGGAAACCAAATGGTAAAAACCCCTGTGGGAATTAGTACCCACAAAGAACTATACTGTTTATAGTAATCCATGTTAAAAGATCTTTCAACCCTGTTAGGAGTTGTTCAATACAATGCAGTAGTATAGTGACCTGGTCAAGGGTTGGACCCGGTTAGGAGTCTTTTACAATAACCCTGTTAGGGGTGGTGGACTCACTGTCCAAGTGGTGAAGGCTACAACCTTCTGGATATTTGATACACACTGTATCAATAAGATGAACTGTTGCTTGACACTGCTTGTCTGATCAGTTCCATTTGTGCGCCGATGCTTTAACCTCTTGTAAATCACTACAACAATTTTATCTGTGTTCTGAAAGCTTCAACTTCAATATCTATATTATCAACATATGTTAAATATAGCTCTGTTGCATTAACATTCTGCTCTGCTTTACTAATCTCTGGCTTTCGCAACTCTTATTATCAAAAATGACCTTCTATAAGTACATACGCCAAGTATGAGATCATGGGACCTGTAAGACAACTCTTCTTAACATCCTTGTCAGCTCTACTAAGCGCACAAGCATAATTACAACTGCACAAGTATAAACTGAATAGGCACGTCGCTTCACTAAGTCAGCTTCACCAAATTGACCATAACTTTGCAATCTTCTTGAAACATGTTTGGCGCCTTTGGATTAATATCAACAACTCATAAGTAAACATGAATATACACATGCATATCCTGATGATAGGTGCAACTCCAGAAACACGTTACATACATCGGCCTTAAACCATTATTCCTCCAGAACTGTAACCGTCAATAACAAAATTACATATCTTTACTAAAACTTCATATCTGGGTCTGTGTGTATGAACATAGCATAATAAACATGTCAAAAACATGTATCTATCCACGCAAGTCTTCATGTCATCATATGGATAAGTACATACAGAAGTACTGATGTGTATTATATGTTGTCATCAATGACAAACATATAATCAATCAACTATCCAGAATCAAATCTCAAACAATCTCCCCCTTTGGCATTGATGGCAACATATGATATTAAAAACAACTTATGTTCATGGTGTCTTCTTTCTTTTACAATCTTCTCAATATCCTCATCAAAGATCATCTACACTGCTACAGTTACATGGACTGTGTTTTATCTGTATACTCCCCCAGAGTATATGCTCCTTGTATGTGTTCCTTTTTTTTATTCTAGTACATACTCCCCCATTGACATCAATGGCAAAGGGTGCCATAAACCATTATGCACAAGTACTACTCCAGAAGTAGAGTAGTCAACCATTCATCAGTCACATAGGACTGATGTACTTGTTGCTTTCTCTAATCACAGTTAGGAGAGGGAATGACTCCCAACTTCTCCCTTAGATACTCAAAAGTATCCTTTGCTAAAGGCTTCATGAAAATGTCTGCCAACTGATCTTTTGTGCTTACATAGTCCAATTTCACTTCCTTGTCTGCAACTTTTTCTCTCAGAAAATGGTACTTGATCTCTATGTGTTTTGTCTTTGCGTGCATCACAGGTTTCTTAGACATGTTAATAGTACTAGTGTTATCACAATGAATAACAATAGGATAGTCAACCTGAATACCAAAGTCTTTAATCATCTGCTTGATCCAAACGATTGTTGTACAATTTCAGTGTTGTTGCAACATATTCTACCTCTGTCATTGACTGAGAAATACAATTTTTCTTCTTGCTTGTCCAAGATACCAACCTTTCTCCAAGAAACACTACTCCTCCTGAAGTGCTCTTTCTGTCATCAATACAACCTACCCAATCTGCATCAATATACACATGAAGTTGTGTATTCTCTGATTTTGGATACCATAAACCATAATCTATAGTTCCCTTAAGATATCTGAATATCCTCTTGATTGCCATTAGGTGATTATGTTTGGGTTCAGCTGCAAATCTTCCAACAATGCCAACTGCATTAGATATGTTAGGTATTGATTGAGTTAGATAAATAAGCTTTCCAATCATAGATTTGTACAATGTTTTATCAACTGTTGTGGAGTCATCATCTTTTGAAAGTTTACTTCCTATGATCATAGGAGTGCAAAATTGCTTGCAATCCTCCATCTTGAAAGTTTTCAATATTTCCTTCACATATTTTGACTGATTAATGAATATCCCTTTCTCTGTCTATTTTACATTCAGTCCTAAAAATTATTTTATAGGACCAATCATGCTCATTTCAAATTCATTCTGCATTTCTTTTGCAAATGTATTACTAAGCTTGTCATTACCTCCAAAGATAATGTCATCAACAAATATAGCAACTAATAGTAATCCATCAGGTGTTTCTCTTGTGAACAAGTTGCAATCTGCTGCTCCTTTCTTGAATCTAATCTTGGTGAGATAACCATCTAATCTCTCATACCAAGCTCTTGGGGCCTATTTAATTCCATAGAGTGCTTTCTTCAGTCTGCATACCATGTCTGGTCTATCTTAAAGGTTAAATCCTTCAGGTTGTTCTATGTAGACTTCTTCTTTTAAGTCACCATTCAAAAAGGCTGATTTGACATCCATCTGATAAACTTTAAAGTCTTTTACTGTTGCATATGCCAAAAACAATTTTATGGCTTCCAGTCTGCTTATAGGGGAAAATGTATCAGTGTAGTCTATTCCTTCTCTCTGCACATATCCTTTACATACTAATCTTTCTTTGTTTCTTATTACTATACCTTCTTCATTCATTTTGTTTCTGAAAATCCACTTTGTTCCAATCATATTTTTATCACTTGGTCTAGGAACCAATTCCCATGTGTCATTCTTGATTATCTGATCTAGTTCTTCTTTCATTGAATT
>MU226197.1:250977-286645 GCA_018584345.1 Thuja plicata
TTCAACACTTAAAGGTTCAATCTGTGAAAGTAAACATACCTCTTCATCTACTGTTAGATTCTTTGCTTTTGATCTGGTCAAAATGTTGCTGCTCTGATCTCCAATGATATCATCTTTAGAGTGGTATATGGATGTAAACTTAGGAACCTTAGGTGTGACTGCTTCCTCTATAATCTGTTGTTCTTCATTTCTTGAATCAGGGTCATTGCATGAGACATCAATGCAATCAAACATTTCCTCAATTATGGTGTCTTTACTGTTAGGTCTGGGTTCATCTTCAATCAAAGGTGCATATTCATAGTACCTCTCTTGAATCATAAACTTCTCATCAATTTTAACATGCATGCTTTCAATCATCTTCTTTAATCTCAAATTGAAACATCTGTAAGCTTTGATTTTTGTAGAGTAACCAAGAAAAATACCTTCATCACTTCTAGTATCAAACTTACCAATACTGTCATCTCTCTTGATGTAGCACTTGCTGCCAAATATTCTAAAGTATTTTACTGTGGGTACATTACCAAACCAAAGTTCATAGGGTGTCTTGTCCACACCTGGTCTCAATTGTGTTCTATTGATAGTATACACTATAGTTTTCATTGCATCTCTCCAATAGGTGTGTGCCACTTTTCCTTCAATCATCATGGTGTGCGCTGTATCCAGTATAATCCTATTTCTCCTTTCTACAATTCCATTTTGCTGAGGTATTCTAGGGGCACTCAACTGCCTTTTTACTCCATGCTCTTCGCAGTAGTCATAAAACTGGTCAGAGGTGAATTCTCCTCCTCTATCTGATCTTAAGCATTTCAGTTTTAGTCCAGATTCATTCTCAACCTTAGCTTTGAATATTTTGAACTTATCAAAGGCTTCTGATTTCTCTTTTAAGAACGCAACCCACATCATCCTAGAAAAATCATCAACAAACAAAATAAAGTACCTTTCACCATAGTATGATCTTGTTTGAGTAGGACCGCATAAATCTGTATGCACTAAGTCCAACTTGTTTTCAGCTGAGGTCTGCTTGCTTCTGAAGGAACTCCTTACATGTTTACCCATAACACATTCCCTACAAATTGTATCAACTGGTCTTGCAATGCTTGGTAGGTCTCTAACTTCCTTGACATTACTGATCTTTACTATATTGTCAAAGTTGATATGACAAAGTCTCTTGTGCCATAACCAACTGTCATCTACTTTTGCAACAAAACAACTTGCATCTGAATTGAGCTAAAAAAAATTACCTTTTATTTTAGAGCCTGATGCAATGATGTCTCCATCCTTGTTGCTAATAATGCACTTATTGTTCTTGAACTCCAAATGATAACCTTTGTCAAGTAACTGTCCAACGCGTAGTAGATTGTGATGTAATCCATCTACATATAGAACATCATATGTCTTGTTCTTTCCATCCAAGGTGATGGATCCTCTACCTATGATAGGTTTAGGAGTGTTATCTCCAAATCTAACCATACCACCTTTGTATCTGTCTAGTTGAACAAATCTGTCTTTGTCACCTGTCATGTGATGTGAGCATCCACTGTCAATGATCCAATCAGTTCTGACAGCTGCTTTGGAAATTAAGGCTAATTCTTGATCTTCTTCTTTATCTACAATGTTCATGTCTTCAGGAAACCTTTCCATGCCTTTAAGGGCAACGAATCCAATTTCATCTTCTCCTGAATCTTCATCAGTTACACCTTCTTCAGCATGGTAACATTCTTTCCTCTATTTAGGTGTGTAATCAGATCTGAACTTCTTGAATCTTGTGGGACACTTAGATGCAAAGTGACCAATCTTATTGCATGAAAAACATTTGAATGGTAGTCGTCCTTCATACTTTCCTTTTCCTTCCTTTTCTCTCTTAGCAATCATGGCAATTATATCTTCTATCTCTTCATCAGTTTCTTCATTTTCATTATGCCTAGAGATGTGTGAGGATTTCTTACCATGGATTGAAGCTTTGAAGGTTGTTTCACTCTTAGGTTTAGTCTTCAATCTTGATATCTCAAATGCAGAGATTTTTCTGATCAAAGTCTCTCTAATTGTTTCATCAGGTAACATTTCAAGACTATTATATTTCTTTTTCCATGTCTTTCTGCGCACATTCTTTTCTTGGATGTCTCCTTCAAACATATCTTCCAAATACTTCCATATGGTGTAAGCTCGGTCAACTTTCTTGATCTCAGAAAATTCACTATCTGATAGGGAACTGGTAAGGGCTTCTTTGGCAATAGCATTATTTGTAAATGTTTCCTTTTGTTTGTTTGTATCATCATCCTTTGCAAGGTCTTTCAGAGATGGAATTACAACCTCCTGTGTAGCAATCTCAAAGATCTCAAAGCCAACACATTGTAGATGTCTTATCATTTTGTTCTTCCAATCCAGATAGTTCTCTCCATCAAACTTAGGGCTTTCTTCTCTGAAGTATGTCATATGATCTACCTTAAGTTGTTAGGCTTCTCTCCAAGGCACTTGGCTCTGATACCAATTGTTAGAATACTTCAGGGACAACTGAGAGGGGGGGGTGAATCAGTTGTCAGCAACTTTAAATCTTTTGTACTTATTAATGCATACTGATATAAATTAAATGCACATTCAGATGACACATTACACAACACATCAATTTGGTTATGGGGAAACCAAATGGTAAAAACCCCGGTGGGAATTAGTACCCACAAATAACTATATTGTTTATAGTAATCCATGTTAAAAGATCTTTCAACCCTGTTAGGAGTTGTTCAATACAATGCAGTAGTATAGTGACCTGGTCAAGGGTCGGACCTAGTTAGGAGTCTTTTACAATAACCATGTTAGGGGTGGTGGACTCACTATCCAAGGACTCACTGTTCAAGTGGTGAAGGCTACAACCTTCTGGATATTTGATACACATTGTATCAATAAGATGAACTGTTGCTTGACACTGCTTGTCTGATTAGTTCCATTTGTGTGCCGATGCTTTAACCTCTTGTAAAGAACTACAACAATTTTATCTATGTTTTGAAAGCTTCAACTTCAATATCTATATTATCAACATATGATAAATATAGCTTTGCTACATTAACACTCTGCTCTGCTTTACTAATCTCTGGCTTTCGCAACTCTTCTTATCACAAATGACCTTCTATAAGTACATACACCAAGTATGAGATCATGGGACCTGTAAGACAACTCTTCTTAACATCCTTGTCAGCTCTACTAAGCGCGCAAGCATAATTACAACCACGCAAGTATAAACCGAATAGGCATGTCGCTTCACTAAGTCGGCTTCACCAAATTGACCATAACTTTGCAATCTTCTTGAAACATGTTTGGCACCTTTGGATTAATATCAAAAACTCATAAGTAAACATGAATATACACATTTATATCCTGATGATAGGTGCAACTCTAGAAACACGTTACATACGTCGGCCTTAAACCGTTATTCCTCTAGAACTATAACCATCAATAACAGAATTACATATCTTTACTGAAACTTCATATCTAGGTCTGCGTGTATGAACATAGCATAATAAACATGTCAACAACATGTATCTATCCATGCAAGTCTTCATGTCATCATATGGATAAGTACATACATAAGTATTGTTGTGTATTATATGTTGTCATCAATGACAAACATACAATCAATCAACTATCCAGAATCAAATCTCGAACACAAATGACTCCAAACATAAAGTCAGTTGTAGTTCATCACAAAATAACAATGAACACATAACACAGTGATTATCATGGGGAAACCCTTATGGGAGAAAAAACCCACACTCTAAAAAATGTATAATTTATTGTCAAATCACCAAGAGATTACAATACACTTGCAATGCAAGTTCTTACAAGAGCGTCACCTCAACTCAAGCTTGGAGGAGCATCCTTCTAGCACCCTATCTTGCAAACAAAACTCAGACATAAAAAATCCTCCTCAAGACCTCATTATATAGACATTCACAACCTGGAAACCATTTCTTTCTTTCCAAGGCACCTACATGTGGAGGCACCTACATCTGGATAACTCTAGAAAGGAGGCTGCCCAAAATTCAAGGAATTTTGCAACTATCTAAAAAATATTGCAAGGTTGAGACAAATGTTTTCTAAACATTTGGGTCCTATCTTAGATCATTTTCCCAAGTTCACAGCTTTGTTGGATTGTTGTTTCTCAAGTTATGATTGATTCTCTCTCGGGTAGCGTGTTCTTGCCAATTTGTGACCCATTGGTAAATTCTGAGCTTGCAATGTAAATCTATGGCTTGTGAAGCTCGTTGGCATGTACATATGTGTTCTTGGATCATGTGTGGACCTAAATCTTGGTTCATCGTTCCTTACATGAATTATGGATTGAGTCCCTTATGATTTAGGACATGCCCTATTTATTATAACATATTTCGTTTTCTTGGGGAATGTTATCTATTTCTTGGGCCGACCGGCATGTTGTGATGCATATATATGTAATGTAATACATCCTTGGATATGCGTTCCCAAAGAAGAATGAGTTATAATCTTGATAGATGGATCTAAGGTCTCTGACTGAAGATTGCAATCAAGAAGGCCTATTTTAATCTAGCGTATGTGAAGACATATATGTTGTTGACCTAATGTGATTGATTTCATAGTCAATGAGTATAGATCTTGCTTGTTCTCTCTGAATTCCATGTTGTGTTTTCATATTTTTTTACTCTTGTTGCATGATTAGGTTGATCTCTTTGAGTTCCCTCTAACTGTGGTTGCACCAAGTGGTATCAGAGCTAAGTTTTGCTCCTTGTCAAGTTCAATCTTGAATCAAGTTGTTGTGAAGCCCTAAGTTGATTTGGTTGTAAAGGGGAAAAGTTGAGATCTAGCCTACAATTGTAGAGGGAGAAAAAAATGGTTTGAGGAAGGAGAAATAGATGTAGGCACAATGGATATGTTAAGACAAATTGTAGCTAGATTAGAAGTAGTAAAAATTGCCGAAAGAAGAGGAAGACCTATTGAGGATGTAATTGATGAAGAATCTGAGGTAGTGGTTGACAATGATGAACCTGAATTGGAGCAAGGTGATGAAATATTATTAAGAGCCCTAACTAGAGAAAATGCTAAACCAAATTTCAATTTACCATATTATGATAGTAATCTTGATGTTGATGAATTGTTTGATTGGATCATAGAGATGGAAAAGTATTTCAAGTATGAGAGCACTAATATAGACAAGAAGGTGAAGATTGCCAATACTAAGTTGAAAGGACATGTCTCTTTATGGTGGGAGCATTTGCAGAAAAATAGACAAAGAAGAGGGAAAGTAAAGATCAAATCATGGGATAAGACGGTAAATAAGTTAAAGGGTAAATTCTTACCTAGTGATTATCAAGTTAGCTGGTTGAGAAAGTTGCAAAATTTGAGACAGAAGGAATCTATTGTGAAAGAGTACACTGAGGAATTTTATAGGTTGGATATCAGATATGGACATGTGGATGATGAAGTTGAAATAATTGCAAGATTTTTGAATGGTTTTAGGACATCTATTCAATATTAAATCAGTTTGGTCAAAACAGATAGTATGGAGGAGGCTTATCAATTTTCCCTAAAAGCATAAGAGAAGTTGAACAAAAGATAGGAGCATAGACAAAGAGGAATAGGTCACAGATTTCAGAGAGGTGGAGGTATATCATTTACCAAGGAGTACTAATACTTTTGGTGTTATTTTTTGATGGCAACTTCTGACGATGGACACACTTTTTTATGAAATTGGGTTTTTTTTTAATTCTCCCCAACAAAGTCATAATTATGACGCCGCTTAAGTAGACCGTCAGAATTATGACTTTTGTGAGCTATACATGAAAAAGAAAAGTGAAAACCTAATCATTTTGATGTTAAGTCCATCACAGGAGCAAAGGAGCATGAAGTCAGGTTTTCACTTTGATGTTAAGTTCATCGCGAGAGCAAAGGAGCGCGAAGTCATTCGGAGCCGAATTGAGGTGGGGTTTTTTATTAAAATTTTCTAAGAATTCCTTTCTTTGCATTTGAAGCCTTAGATATGGATAATGTAAGATTTTTATAATGAAATTTAGTTATGGATGCCACTGAAAACAATATTTTTATGTTATTTCTCATGGATGTTTGTGAAAACATCTGCACACATTATAACACAATTGATTTATTGTAAAGGTTTTAGAAACTTTCCAGCAAGAACAATTTGCATAATTTGATAGCCTCTACCTTAAAGCTCGAGCATTCCACAACTAAAGAAGGTGTCTCAACATGGTGTGATGCTTCCCATACTTTATCTCCCTTCTACCTTGGATATTGTGTCAAGGTTTGACAATTTGTGTGTCACATGGTGCATCTCATTAGGCTGGCCTAATGGATTTTATTTTTTTCTTTGATGGATATATAAAGATGGATACTCTTAAAATATTAGTGTGAAGAAGATGGATATATATGTATTAGATATTTTAAAGTGAAAAGATGCAAGTGTATAGTCAAGAAAAGATGAAATCAGTCACAAATGTATAAACAACAAACTATAATCAACATTATAGAGAATGTGCTTCAAGTAATTTTATTCAGCATAATTCCTTGTGATTATTTGTATTTTATCTTTCCCTAAGTTGGGTTCCTTTTCTCACAAATCCATTGTATCTTTTCCTAAGGTTGTTTCCTTATCTTACAAGTCCTTTTTAGGGGCAGTATTCTCCTTGGCATGTGGCCTAAAAATTTGAAATCTATTCTTCATATAGTGATTTTGATTCTCAATGTGGTTTTTCTCACATTGGGTTTTCCATGAAAACATATGGTGTTCATGTGTTTATGTTTTCATTGCAGTATCTTTCATTGGAACTTTAATTGGATAATATAATTGATAAGCATTTGTTAAAGAAAAGTTTTTTGTTAGTGCATGTTGATTCATACACCCACCTCTCAACATTTGGAGGTGTGATCAACATGCACAGGTCTTTATGAATTATCTCCAAAAGTCTTTAAGTTGAGTAATCCTTGTTCTTGAACTTGTTCCTTGTCTACTTTACCGATTAACACTCTTTGCACACAGTGTTAGAAGGCTTGATGAGCCTTGGTAATTCTCTCATATATTTAGAGGAAGTGATCTTCACCATATTGTCAAAATTGATGTGTTACATTCTCTTGTACCAAAAATAGCATTCACTTCTCTATATAAGTACAAAACTTCCTCCACTATTCTCATTTATATATTAGACATTTTCATCAGTCCTTATCCCTTCTACAACCAATTTTCTAGAACCCTTTCTAATATCACATTCATTCCCATGGAAGATAAGTTTGTAATATTTATTACACATTCAAATCACGCTCAACAGGTTATGTCTCAAAACCTCAACATAATAGATAGCATCAGTTCTATGTTTACCATCAATAGATGTGGCTTCCTTATCAAAAATAGGTCTAGCTTCCTCACCAACAAACTTGACTAATCCACCATCATAATTTTCAAATTAGAGTAAATTTCCTCTATCTCTTGTCATATGTGTTGGTGTTTAAAACGGTTACATTGTAAAAGAAACCAATATACCCTGAGACTAATATTAGGAATGGTTAAATCCAATTATGAGAGCTCTGCAAGGTAACTGGACCAACTATAGACAAGACTGTCCTCTACACTTCTGGCTCTGCAAAACCAAGGCAGGTGCACCTAATCCAAATTGATATTTAACTATTTTCAACTCCTTAGAAATTATGGATTTTAACAATAGATAAATGGAAAGATAGTATGAAATGACAACCACTCATTCAGTGATTATTCTCTACCATGCAAGACTACAACCAACAACCACAAATATTAAAGAGACTAGAATGGTTTTGATGTTTTGATAGGGAAGAGTATAGATAAACCTATTCAAATATGTATCAAAGTAGAAGATACTAATTACTGATCAGTGCTTTATCCATTGGGAAATGATTCTAGTTTAGATACAGGATAGAGAAACTAACTATTATCAAGGACACAAAACCATAAATACAGATAACTCTGGACCAAACACTTATTAATAATCCTTATGTAGACAAACCCAAAGAGTCTATGTCTTATCCAAAGCAGATTTTAATTTGATCCTTGATCAAAACTATGGACTAAAACATATAAATAATGAAATCTTATGCAGTGAACTAGAAGATTCAAAACTCAAAAGGCAAGCAGAAAGGAGAGACTTGAATCAGAATTGTTGTATTAAGTACAAAGAGACTAGTTTCAATTCCAAAATGTTTCAAATAATATACCACTTCAATAAATGAAAAAGACTTGCAACTTTCAACTTCTATGATAATACTGTCTAGATATACATCTTCTATACTCACTGGAAAATAGTAAAAGGTTTATGCATTATGCTACTTGCCCAAGTTTCCAGCTACCCCTACTAAATGATCTTGGAAGTCCTTTTATAAGCCAAGGACTGCAACAAGCTTTAGATCATTTAGGGTTAGGTATAAAAACCTAATCTAAAAAAATTATATGATAGATAATATTAAATTCATTACAACAACCTAGCAGCTCTTTCATACAACTTAAAGCATTCTATTGAAACATTTTGTTGAGAAGAAAATCTAATTCGGTCGCCATTCACCTAGGAATTTGCAGAATATAGTTCTGCAAAAGGAATATCTGGCAAGCATTAATCATCTCAGGAAACTTAACCCACAAGAAATTAGAAGACCAACTATCCCTTTGTTGAAAATTTAGGACCCTAAAAATTTGATCTGATTTTGACTTATAAAACTCAGAAATAAGACCTCTCATTTATCGTGAAGAACGGAATAGGATAAGCCCAAAGTTTAAATATTGTTTTACAAGACAATAGAAACCCCAAGAAGATAATTTTTGTAATAGATGTATTCAGACACATCAATTCCTCTTCCATACTACATCCAACAGTTGTAAACATTCAGCCCAGAAGATCAGATTTGTCAACTAAATGCTTTGTTAGAAAATGACAATTTGCACCGCTCTGAAGCCCTGATTGAAAAATTTAAAAATTTAAAAATTTGTATCAACGGCTACCCCTTGGCATGAAGCACTTATCAACGGTCGAGATCAAGTCCTATTCCTCCTTTAAAACATATTTTTTGATCAATTTTAAGTTACCCGGGCAAAATGACCATAATCGGACACATGGCACATTATCGCACACTTGCAACCCTTGTTAAGAATCCTTTATTTTCCTTGCGAGTGAACGAAAACTATAGACCTTTACCTTTTCCTCTATCCCTAGGCAAGACACACATCATATAGTCGCAAGCTCACAACTCATCTTCCTAACCACCTAAAACTGGCGTGAGTGCGCGACACTAACCACCAACGGTTAGTCGTGCACTCGCCATCATTTCTTGCTATCTGTCTTGACCATGGAAACTGTGTGATAACTTCTATTCATGAAATCCCACACCATACTTCCAACCTCCTCTGAACTATTTAGCGTCACAACCATCTACCACCTATCAGATCCTCGCTCACTCGCGGCCCATGGCTGAATATTCTTTTGCCTCGCGAGTACGCGACCACCGTCGATCTTCCTCCTTAGCATCTCCATGTGACACAATAGCACACCACTATGCACCCTCAAACCACGTCACCACCAAAATACTCCTTCCTATCTACTAGCTAGCCGCCCATGTCACCTCTCATCCATTGAGTTGTCTACTAAAAGGCGCATGCCTTTCGGCACTTAAACATTGAATGCTCGGACATAAAAATATGAAAATTTTCCTTAGCACAACCAATGTGGGACAAAGATGCTTGGGAACCTCTAACCATAGACATACACATGGCGACACGTCTCAATGGCTTAAATACTAGATCGATCGCATCTTTTCTTTAAGCCTTAAATCTGACCGTCAGATCAACTTCAAGTTGCATCACTTTAATCTCTTCTTTGCCACTGTGCTAGGCCAGCCATGTGCCACGTGTCATTCAGGCTTAATGGCTTAAAGGTTAGATCGTGCGCATCTCATCACTAAGCCTTTAGGCTAACCGTTAGATCTTATGCAACTTTTTTTCCTTTAAATTTTCCCTTTTGACCTCAGTCGGCCCCACTGGGACACGTGTTCTACAGGCTTAATGGCTTAATTGATAGATCTCGTTCATCTCGGCTTCAAGTCGTTAAGCCAACCGTCAGATCTTCTCAAACTTGTTGTGTCTTTAACGCCTTTCTTTACCCAGGAACCATGACATCATCTGGAGGACAAATGTCACGATGGCTTGATGGCTTGATTGATAGATAGACTGCATCTTCTCTTTAAGTCACTAAACCAACCATTGGATCAAAATTGAGTTTCACGACACATGATGTAATATTTAAAATGCCTGCGGGGCATTTAGACTTAGGATAAAATAATTAAAGCGCTAGGATATAAGATAAACATAAGAATGGCCCCATCCAATGACAACCTAAAGACATGATTTAAGCAACTTAAGTTACATAAAAAGTAACTTCATTTTATAACAGCTCATGAGGGTTTAGGGTTTAGAAAGTTTTTTTGCAGAAAAGACTTAGGGCTTTACGCTAGAGACCTAAAATTGTTAGAGTAATAAAGTGATTCCACTTATTAATTAAATCATATTGATTTAATTATTAAGTCACTTATTATCTCTCTTTTACTTAAGCTAAACTTTAGGCATTTAATAATTAATTCTTTTATTAATTATTATTATGCAACCTAGATTTTCCCTTTAGGGTTTCCCTTTTAGGGTTTTGGTATCCTTTTATAAGGATTCCCTCTTTGTAAATTATTCAATTCGGTGGTTATTAATTAATTGAGGATGTTATTGCATTAAGAGATTTTCTCCATTTTTTTGCACAATATGTTTCCTCTTCCATCAATCTGTGATTTTTGGCCTCCATAGCTTTTTTGCTTCTCTCTTTCTATGACAGGTTTGCATGCAAGTGATTCTTGGGAGTTGTGGGTTGATATTTTTCATCAACTCCAATAAAAATAAATTGCAAAAATATGGAAAGAAGACATGAAACCTAGAAAAAATTTGCAAGTGCTAACAGTGGCTCTGTCTGGGGATGCATGTCTCTTGCAGGCATGACAAGATTCCAAAATTTTGAGTTGAACAAACCACCTACAGGAAAGAAACTAACCTACAGTAGCAACTAGAAGAACAGAAGGAAATATGTACAAACCTACTACCAGCAAATATCTTCACCTTTGCAACTTTATTTCCAGATTTGAAGGAGTCAAACCAGGCCTGATGGCCCAAAGCCATCAGCAAAATTTTTGATCCATCTTGCCTCTATCAAAAACAAAATTCTATGCTCCTTGCTTAAGAAACAAGCTAACAATACCACTTTCATCAGTCTGATTTGACCTACTGTCATTTTGTATTAGCTCATTACATAAAAAATTATTAGCATATTCATCATCTGAACTTATATGAAACCTAGGCAGGCTATGAGAATGTAAATTATATGGCATATGCATGTTACATTCATGAGATAAAAAGAAACTTGGATAAATGTAATATTTATCATCTTCAATTCTTAGGCCACATATTTGAAAATAATTATCCAGCTGAAAGGGAAAGCACTCCAATTCTGCCATATTGTTGGAGTCAACGTTATTGGATCCATCTATATCATTAGTTTTCACATCAAAGGAAAATCTGTCATACTGAACCTCAAGAAAACATCAAGGAGAGTCATCACTGTTAGAATAACTGAGAGGGGGGTGAATCAGTGGCCTCAAAAATATTCCAATAAATCAACCCAAAAACTTAGAACCGCAATTATAAGCTTCTATTTATCTTCAGTCCTACAAGATGTATGCCTTGAAATAATCTTAACAATTAGCTACTGCTCGGAGTTCACTGATAAACCATATTCTTAATGTTTACCGAATAGCAGTCCATTATTTACCAAAATACAACAAATAACTTAGTGTTTACCGACCAATCCTATTTTAGTAATGTGTAAAGAAAAACATGAAAGCAATGACTCATAAACACATTTGACATATGGATTTTAACGTGGAAACCCTTTTAAGGGAAAAACCACTTGGGATCGGTAACCCAAAATTTTTACTCTTCTGAAGTGAGTTCGGTGATGAGCCAACCCTGTTAAAGGTTACAAACACACTGTTAAGTGCGACCTTGTTAGAGGATTTATTACTAACAATTAATCACTTGATATCTAGAATTTCATGATGCTATCTTCACGAATTAACCTTTTTGATACTCCTTGGGATGTATCTCAATATATAAAGGACTTGTTTAGACCCTACTCGGTTAAGAGACTTTTCTGATCTGATGGTTAAACTGAAATAGTATATGATATGTTCATAAATACAACTTAGAATTGTAGATTTTCATATCTATTGTAAGCTCATAATACATTTTTTATCAATGTTTCTTTTCAATACCTTTGCTCCACTTCTTTCTTCTCGGCGATGTTGTGTTTCTCTATTTCTTGGTGTCCGCAAAAATGTTAGCTCTGAACTTCAGCTTGTTTGGTTAGGTCTGATTGAAGACTTCTTTCTTCATCAGTTTCTCTTTAGCATCCTCTTCTCTATTCACTCCCCTTTTTTATAATGAATTATCTTATCTCTTTATAGACATGATTTAACCATTTCTAAGTCCTTGACTTTCTTGTTCTTGGTGTGATCCACAATTCTCACCTTTCTTTCTT
Organism: Thuja plicata; assembly: GCA_018584345.1. Classification (NCBI taxonomy): domain Eukaryota; kingdom Viridiplantae; phylum Streptophyta; class Pinopsida; order Cupressales; family Cupressaceae; genus Thuja; species Thuja plicata. The sequence goes on from MU226197.1 coordinate 263,601, forward strand.
TAAAGCTTTACTTCAGTTTTATCTCGTAGATATCTTCTTGACAACTGGAATAAAACTGCTTTAAAACTCTAGCTTATCTCTGGCTTTAAAATTGTTGATGAAAACAATGTTTAACAACCAATTAACTCCTTCTTTATCTCTTTCCGGCTAAGTCTTTTGTCATTTTTGAACTTTAGTTCTTTTCAGTTTTTAACTCCTTGTTGGCTCGGTCTTTAACTTCAACTATCCTCGGGCATCTCTATCCGTCCATCGGGGTATTTTGTCCGTCGCGTAACACTGTGTTTCTTCTCATCAGTAATGCTTCTCAGGTTTCTTTCTTGGGTATCACTGTAACTCTTCTCTCAGGTTTATCTATTCGTCGGTGTGCACTATCCGTCAGTGTCTATTGTCACTTTGTCTATACTAAACTTTTATGCATTACTGATAGCATGAATTTTATCTCTTTGGTTCTTTGACATTATGTATACAACCAATCATATTATATCAAGTTGACATCAATGACAATACAATACATTAACTGAGTTAATGCCTTGCATTAAGTTTCTACATCTTGGTGATCATCAACTTAACATCTTCAAACATTCAATTAGTTATGGCTCATCAATCTCTCCCTTTGGCATTGATGGAAACACACTACATTACTACTAATACATTATGAAATATATCAGTTGTAGTTCATCAAAATTTACCAAATTTATTGTTCTATAACTAATACAAATGTATGGCTCTCAATAAGCTCTTCTAGCTTAGATTTGTTTCTTGCATAATGCTTTCTTCAATCTTCAATCTCTTCACTGGATAGATGTATCAACTTCTAATTCTGGTTCTCCCTTTGTTGTTACTTTTTTTTCTAATCTATGTTCTCCCTGTGACTGTTCCTCTCCTTGATCATCTATTTTTCCTTTGATAGCAATATGTTTCATAGAATACTTCTCTCCCTTAGAATCTATTATCTCCCTTAAGTCATCTCTCCATCACAAGTTACATCTCTCTACATCTCTCCCATCTGGATATTCTCTTCCTTTGGATATTGATGGATATTTCATATCTAATTTATCCCTTTGGATATTCTCTCTCCCTTTGACAACAATGTCAAAGTAATATCTCTTTATTTAATATATTTCTTGAATTCCCTTTACATCAGAAACATAGCTCTATATTAGCCAAAAATATCTCTGGTGTTCGGTGCATATAGGTACCTTATTGTGTACAGATGTATCTTTACAGTCCTTTTCTCTACTTGCATCAACATTAATGATCTTTTGATTATGTATAGGCTAATGCAACCTTCTAGTCATCTTAGTGACTAATAGACAAGGGTTGGTACCCTAGTCTCTTTCTCAGGTACTCAAATGTATCTTTAGACAATGGCTTGGTGAATACGTATGCTAATTGTTCCTTGGATTGAACATATTCTAGTATCACCTTGTTTGCTTGCACTTGTTCTCTTAAGTAATGATACTTGATAGAAATATGCTTAGTCTTAGCATGCATGACTAGATTCTTTGATATGTTTATTGCACTAGTATTATCACAATAGATAATCAATGGTTCAAGAATTTTCATATTCATACCTTCTAGTAATTGTTTGGTCCATGCAATATTTGAGCAATTTGTAGCAGTAGCCACATATTCTGCTTCTGCAGTGGATTGTGAGATGCATCCTTTCTTCTTAATGATCCATGTGACAAGTCTTTCACCCATGAAGAATTCTCCTTTAGTTGTTCTCTTTTTGTCGTCTAAGTTTCCAACCCAGTCAGCATTTGTATAGACTTGAAGCTCAATTTTTCCCTTTTTGTTATACCAGAGAGCATAGTCCTCGGTATACTTTAGAAATCTCAGATTCTCTTGACAACATTCATGTGTGATTCTTCGGGATTAGCATATAATCTTGCAACTATTCCAACTGCATGTGCTATATATGGTCTAGTATGAACAACATACATTAGTTTTCCAATCATTGATCTATATAGGGTCTGATTTACCTCATTTGACTTATCTTCCTTTGTAATCTTTCATCTGGTTTCCATAGGTGTAGCAACTGGCTTGGAATCTTCCATCTTGAATATCTTTAGTGCTTCCTTAATGTATTTGGATTGTGTGATATATATGCTGCATCTTGTTGAAAAATTTGTAGACCAAGAAAGAATTTGATCTCCCCAAACATTGACATTTCAAACTCTTTTCTCATTTCATTAGAAAAAGATTTACATAACATATCATTACCCCCAAATATGATATCATCAATAAATATTTCAGCAATCAAAATATTATCATCAGAATCTTCTTTTAAATACAGATTGCTATTTTCACTTGTTATTACAAATCCAATGCTTATGAGATAGGAGTGAAGTCTTTCATACTAGGCCCTAGGTTCTTGTTTCAATCTGTAAAAGGCTTTGTGTAGTCTACATACCATATTTCTCTTGTTAGGATCAACAAACCCTTATGGTTTTTCAATGTATACCTCTTCTTCTAGTATTCCATTTAGGAATGCAGATTTGACATCCATTTGGTATACCTTGAATCCTTTGAAAGTAGCATAAGCAAGTAAAATTTTGACTCCTTCTAGTCTAGAAATGGGTGCAAATGTTTCTCCATAATCAATACCTTCTTCTTGTGCATACCCCTTGCATACTAGCCTTTCTTTGTTCCTTGTGACTTCTCCATTCTCATTCAGCTTGTTTCTGAATATCCATTTGGTACCTATGACATTTTTGTCATCTGGTCTTGGTACTAGTGTCCATGTCTTGTTCTTCTCAATATGTTCTATCTCTTCATTCATAGCACTGACCCATTCTTTATTTTCAAGTGCAGTATTAAAAAATTTAGGTTTAAAATCACAAATTAAACATCTAATGTTTAGTGACTTACTTCTTATTCTCATTCTAGTCTTCTTGTCTCCTATGATCTGGTTTTGTGGATGATGTCTTCTGACATACTTGGAAAGTTTTGTTTCAACTCTTTTTTCATCATTCTGATCATCATTTTGACGCTCATTCTGATCTCCATCACTCGGTACATTATCTTGAGCAATTTCCTAATTTTTGGTATTTGCATCCTAATGCTTGGGTGCATTATTCTGTTGTTCGAAAGTGATACACTATTGCTCGGGAAGAGTGTCAGGTTCTTCATTGTAGACAAACATGTTGTAGTCTTCTAATTCTTTTCTACTTTCCTCGTCATTTTTCTCTACATATTCATCTATTCTGACATTTGCACTTTCAATTATCTTGTTAGAGGACTTGATAAGACATTTGTAAGCCTTTCTTTTGGTGGAATACCCTAGAAAGATTCCTTCTTCACTTTTGGAGTCAAGCTTTCCATTTCTATCATCTTTTAAAATATAACATTGACTTCCAAAAAGTATGAAGTAACTTACATTGGGTGTGTAACCATACCATAGCTCATAGGGTGTCTTCTTGGTGTCTTTCTTCAATTGACTTTGTTTAATGTGTAAACAGCAGTACTGACAGCTTCCCTCCAAAATATTTGGGTGATTCCTTTCTCTATCATCAGTGTCCTTGCACAATCAATAATGGATATGTTTCTTCTTTCAGCAATCCCATTTTTTGTGGTGTTCTTGGTGCAGAAACCTGTCTTTTAATTCCGTGTTCATTACAAAATTTGGTGAATTCATCTAAAATAAATTCCCCTCCTCTATCTAATCTTAAGCATTTTAATTCCTTACCACTTTTTTTTTCTATCATTGCTTTATACCATTTAAACATCTTGAATGTTTCTGATTTTTCTTTTAAGAACATAATTGTCATCATTCTAGAATAATCATCAACAAAGAGAAAAAAATATCTATCACCATAGTAACTCTTTGTTCTCATGGGTCCACATAGATCAGTATGGACTATTTCTAGAATAGCATTAGATGTATGGGCTTTGCTCTTGAAACTAGAGTTTGTCATTTTACCTTTTTGACAATTCTTACACATGATATGGTCGGGTTTTGACATGCTCGGTAAGCCTCTTACTTTTCTTTTATTGCTTATCTTAATCATGTTGTCAAAATTCACATGACATAATCTCTTATGCCACAACCATATGTCTTTGTTTCTAGCCATTAAACAAGTGATGTTAATATCATCAAGATAGAATAGGTTACCTTTTGTCTATTCACCAGTTCCAATCAACCTTTTTGATTCATTGAAGATCTTTTCCTTCTTATTCTCAAATGCTACTCGGTGACCTATGTTATTCAGCTGTGAAACACTCAATAGATTATAATTGAGTCCTTTTACCCAGTATGCATTTTCACATCTGATCAAATTATTTAGCATTATGGTTCCCTTACCTTCAAATGGACAAGGTGAGTCATTACCCATTCTTACTGATCCACCATTATAATACTCAAAAGTTTCAAAATTTTGTTTATCACCGGTCATGTGGTGAGTGCAGCCACTATCTATAATCCAGACATCATTCTTACTAACCTTAGATATGAGTGCAGTCTCAACATACCTTTCCTCTTTGTCTGAATCATCCTTCATGACCACAAATACCATCTCAATGTCTTCATCAGATTCGGTGGTAGTGTCTCCGGCTCTGTTCTCAGCCAGGTAACAATATTTCTTCCCTTTGTCCTTGTAGTCTCGAGTATCTCTTCTGTCAGATTGTTGGTTGCTTTGGTAATCTATGTTATCACTTCTATCAAACTTATTTTCATATGATATGTTACTACTTCTATCTTCTTTTCTTTTGTTATGACATCTAGCAGCAAAGTTTCCAATCTCTTTACAATTAAAAAATACAAGTGTTAATTTACCTTCGTATCTACCTTTGCCTCTCTACAATATTCTTTCCATTAGTGCTTCAATCTCATCAAGACCTTGATCATCACTATCACTTTCACTATCATTCCTCATAGTATGTTTATGACTTGACTTACTTATTTTCAAACAAAATTTGAATGCAGACTCTATAGATGGTAAGACATTGTTATCAAAGTTATTCATATAAAATGAAATTAGTCTACCAATCAAACTATCTAGAGTAACATTATTGTTTTCTACTGCTCTCATTTCTTGTATAGAAGATACTCTAATAGTGTATACAAGCAGTAAGGTTCTTAGGATTTTACTTACCATTGTCTCTTCTTCAAGTACACCTCCAACTCCTCGGATAGCATTGACTACCTCTTTGATTTTGCAACTATACTAAGTGAGATTTTCTCCTTCTTTCATCCTTAGGTCATCAAACCTTCCTCTTAGGCTTTCTTCCTTAGATCTTAGTGTATTAGCATCTCCTCCATGTACCAGCTTCAATTTATCCCACATTTTATTTGTAAAGGTGCAGGTTTTGGCATCTACAAATTCAACATCAGAGAGTGAGGAAGCAAGCTCTATCATCATGCAATTATGCTCGTTCTTTTATCTTAATTGATCAAGTGTGTGAGGTCATGTAGGCAACATATATTTAGTATCCAAGTGTTGAGTAACATCATTTCTAATACCTAATAGGTGGATTCTTATCCTGCTTTTCCATGATGAAAAGTTGTCTTTGTTCAACTTGGGCACATCTTGTGATATTTTTCTTGAGTCTTTAAACTCCCTTTCTAAGCACACAAGCTCTGATACCAATTTTTAGAATAACTGAGAGAGGGGATGAATCAGTGGCCTCAAAAATATTCCAATAAATCAACCCAAAAAATTAGAACCACAATTATAAGCCCCTAGTTATCTTCAGTCCTACAATATGTATGCCTTGAAATAATCTTAACAAATAACTACTGCTCAGAGTTCACTGTTAAACCATATTCTTAATGTTTACTGAATAGCAGTCTATAATTTATCGAAATACAATAAATAACTTAGTGTTTACCGATCAATCATGTTTTAGTAATGTGTAAAGTAAAACATGAAAGAAATGACTCATAAACACATTTGACACATGGATTTTGAACGTGGAAACCCTGATAAAGGAAAAAAACACTTGGGACCGGTAACCCAAAATTTTCACTCTTCTGAAGTGAGCTCAGTGAAGAGCCATCCCTGTTAAAGGTTACAAACACACTGTTAAGTGTGACCTTGTTAGAGGATTTATCACTAACAGTCAATCACTTGATATCTGGCATTTCACTATGCTATCTTCATGAATTAGCCTTTGGATACTCCTTGGGATGTATCTCAATATATAAAGGATTTTTTTAGATCCTTCTCGATTAAGAGACTTTTTTGATCCAATGGTTAAAATGAAACAGTATATGATATGTTCATAAATACAACTTAGACTTGTAGATTTTCATATCTATTGTAAGCTCATAATGCCTTTCTAATCAATGTTTCTTTTCAATACCTTTGCTCCACTTCTTTATTCTCAGTGATGTTGTGCTTCTCTATTTCTCAATGTCCGCAGAAATGTTAGCTCTGAACTTTAGCTTGTTTGATTAGATCTGATTGAAGACTTCTTTCTTCATCAGTTTCTCTATAGCATCCTCTTCTCTATTCACTCCCCTTTTTTATAATGAATTAGCTTGTCTCTTTATAGATATGATTTAACCATTTCTAAGTCATTGACTTTCTTATTCTTAGCATGATCTACAATTCTTGCTTTTCTTTCTTTAAAGATTTACTTCAGTTTTATCTCGTAGATATCTTCTTGACAACTTGAATAAAACTGCTTTAAAACTCTAGCTTATCTTTGGCTTTAAACTTGTCGATGAAAACAATGTTTAACAACTATTTAACTCCTTTATCTCTTTCCAACTAAGTCTTTTGTCATTTCTAAACTTTAGTTCTTTTTGGTGTTTAATTCCTTGTTGGCTCAGTCTTTGACTTCAATTGTCCTCGGGCATCTCTGTCCATCCGTCGGGGTTGTCTGTCCAACAGGTAACATTGTGTTTCTACTCATCGATAATGCTTCTTGGGTTTCTTGCTCAGTTATCACTGTGACTCTTCTCTCGGGTTTCTCTATCCATCAGTGTGCACTGTCCGTCGGTGTCTGTTGTCACTTTGTGTATACTGAACATTACTGATAGAATAACTTTTATCTCTTTGGTTTTTTGAATTCTTTTACATTATGTATACAACTAGTCAGATTATATCAAGTTGACATTAATGACAATACAATACATTAACTGATTTAATGTCTTGCATTAAATTTTTGTAGCTCGGTGATCATCGACTTAACATCTTCAAACATTCAATCAATTATGGTTCATCAATCACTTGGGACATGATCTAGCCCACTCTTCAAAGGATAGGAGACAACCATCTGAGAAACATCAGATTCTGGCTCATCATAAACATTAGGGCTCATTTGCAAAGTATTTTAACCTTCTGTAAGAGGAGACAAATCAGGAATAGAACAAGAACAAGATTCAGCATCATCAGTATCAAAACATGGAAACTTCATGTCATGATCTATATTATGTTCTTCAAAAGGATTATCATTCTGAATCTTGTCTGTGGTATGCACATCCATGTTAGAATTCTCTAAAGAATTCACTTGCAAACTGTCATCTTTATACAAACCACTATCTTGTTCATTTGAGGGAGGATACATATCAACACACTCATTAGGCAATTGCATATGTTTAGTAACTGAAAGTTCATCATGAAATGGTTCATTGAAAGATTTAGAATTAGAAAAAGATTCATAATCCACATAATCATCTAAAGTAGTATTCAACATTATGTCAGGAACCTCTTCATCATTTAAATCTAATAATGCTTTAATGCTTTTATCATCTAATATATCATATTCAATCTTGTTGTATCTTAATGATACATAAGTACAAGGAAAATCATAAACACGCATATCATAATCAAGACTATCTTATTCATGCTCTTTGTCAAAATCAATGTGTGTTGGGTGTAAGCATTTAAATCTATTATGCCCTGAATATCTGAGATATTCATAACACAAAAAAAATCAGAAATTTGTTCACTATGAAGTGAACCACTATCATCATTCACATCCAATTCTAATATGTATTCACAATCATCTTCATTTATCAAATCATTATCCTATTGTTGACTAAAAACATCCTCTACAACATGCTGAGAAGGAGCATTATTTTCATGATTACAAGAGATAGCATCCATACTAGACATATCTCTATCATATTGTTCTCCATCATTCTCAATATCATTATCACTACGTACAACCTCATGTGCAACCTCATATTTAGGATTTTCTATTGGAATTAATGGGAAGTAGTACTGAGAGGGGAGGGGTGAAGCAGTACCTCTAAAATGTTTAACACCTTTCACAATTCATCATTAGTAATCATTCATTACTGCATTACTGACCATTACTGTTTTTCTTTCTTATGCATGTATTGTTCATTCATAATCTTTAATAGTTTGCACCATTCATAGAAACATTCATGAAAATGATAAACACATAACACAAGATATGGTATCGCAGAAAACTCTTGTTAGGAAGTAAAAACTACGGTGGGGATGGCACCCACAAAACTTCACTATCTGCATAATCGAAGGGAGCCGGTTAAGGCTTACAATTTGATCACTTTTGATGACCTAGCCTATTAGGAGTATTGAGGTGGAGACATGTTAAGATATACTCTGTTAAGAGCTTTAGCAACACTGATTTAAGTGTGCACTCAGTTATGAGATTTACAATAGGACGATTAAGCCCACCTTTCTTGAAAGGATTTCATTAGTGTACTACACTTGTTAGAATTAGTACAAATGTTGACATGAATGGATGCAATCTACAATTTTTTATTACAAATCCATTAAAGCTCTCAGAATAACAATATCACCTTAAGTGATTGATGAATACCTTTTCTGTGCTCGTCAATAGTCTGTGTTCTTGTTCTTTAAAACTGATTGATTCTATTTCTTTCCTTCTGCATGAATTCTCTTGTCTGGTCTCTAGATGCTCTCCGTGGCTACTATCTTCATTGAACAACTCTATTTCTCAATAGATTGAGCACCTATTTATACAAGTATTTGACCTATCTTGGAATCACACATTACAATGTTAACTTTTAGATCCAAGGTTTACAACTTGACCTTGATCTTTAGTTTGCATGTTTTAAAATAGTAAAACTAATTAAAATAATAATAAATGCATTGCTTCCTCCACACATAATGGATTTAAAAGTAAATCAAGAATCTATAAATACAGCTTTAGTGATTTAACTTATGTGGAAAGTCAGATCCACTTTTTGCGGGATGTAACTGACTGTCGGTTCTTGGTCGTCGGGTTGAACTTGAAGTCTATCGGCGTTCCTTTGTTAAACTGTTTGTCGGGTTCCCTTTGTCTATCAGGTTCCTCTCTTTGTTCTTCCTTCGGGTTGCACTGTTGTTACTCGTCGGGTTTCCTTTAAATTTTTGTCATTACATAACACTTAACAGTGTTTTTCGGGTAACCTTGGCGTCGGGTAGTGTTGTTCACTGTCTGTCAGTGTAGTGATAACCGATGGTTCAGATCATGTTTTTCTTTGAGTATACTAATGGAAAAATATAATGCCTTCAATCTCCCCCTTTGACATTAGTATCAAAAATTGATATGTGCATAATACTAAAGTGTTTAGTATGTACACCATGTATGTATCCTTGTCATCATATGACTCCCCCTAACTATATGCATCAGTATAGTATAAGTATATGTACATGTATACTATACATTCTCTGTTCTTTTCTTTGTATGTACATATTATTTCCTCCTTGTATTTTCTGTTTTATTTTACTATACATATTTTTTCCTCCTTTTGACTGAGGTGAGTGAACATATCAATTTCCCCCTTTCTTTGATACTTAGACAAAAATGTACAACTTATAATATGCCAAAAATTGTGACAAAAATGTGCAACTTACAATGTGTCAAGTATATTGGAATGGGTTGTCTTGATATCTTCTTGCATTTTCTCCCATTTTTATTTCAGTTGTTCTAGTGCCATGTTTTGTAGCTCTAGCCTCGTGTGCATATCATAAATTTTGTCTAGGATAGACATTTCAAGGGTGGCAATTAGTGTATTTGCCTCTGTCGCATGTTGTTGTGGGAGTGTAAGTGTCGGTAAGAGCTTAGCTTGGAGCTCATTTACCTCATCTTTGTACTTCATCTCTGCAATTTGTATGTCTTGTCTTTGTTTCCTATCTTGTTTGATTTTCTCATCGTGCAATTTAATTTCTTCTTCATTATTGGTGAGACTTTGTGCACTGGACTTAAGATCGGCATCAATTTGTACTATCTTGTCTGTATACTCCTGAGTGAGTTGATCTAGAGTGCACAATTTTTGTATTAAGGTGATAGCTTATGAGATGATTAGATCAATTATACTTACCAATTCAGATAGCTTAACCTTTTTTAATGCCACCTCCTGGCTTATCTTCTCGGCTAGCTTGAACTTATACTTTTGTTCATGTCTCTCTTCCATAACTTTCTTAGCATCAATATTCTAAGATGTTATTGCATCTGTGAGTATTACGAGTTGATCAAGCATTAGAGATTTTTTATCAATATCTACATCAAGTACAATTTTTTGAAGTATTCCTCTTGCTACTTCCAGTACCTTGGCCTCTTTTTCTTCTCTCTTTAGTTTGTCTTGAATGGCTTTTCTCTCACAGAGTTTGGCATACTTTTTCAATGCAGTTTGATCCAATGTCCTTGGATCACAAACTGGAATCTCAATGACTTCATCCATAGTTACTAGATTCTTATGTTTTCCTTTCTTCTTCTTTGAGATTTGTGGGGATGCAAAGGTATGAACTACCATAGCTAGTTCATTTGTTCTCTCTGAAGTGCTAGGTGAAGTCTTTGTTGAAGATGATGTTAGAAACACTGAGAGGGGGGGTGAATCAGTGTTTGTCTATTAATTATATTTCAGCCAATTAAACATAGATCAAATGTGCATCCAAAGAAACATAACACAAGAACACATAACACATGATATGATTACGGAGAACCTTGATCAGAGGCAAACTCCGGTGGGGATTAGTACCCATAAATATTGTACTATGTATAATGAACCTGTTAAAGTTCCTTTGCCCTGTTAGAAACAGTCTTTACAATTTGAGTACAATGACCTGATTAAAGGTTAGACCCTGTTAGGAGTCTTTTAAAAAACCCTGTTAAAGGTATATGGCTCACTGCCTAGGCTCACTGCCCAATAAGATGAAGGCTACAACCTTCTGAATGTTGATATGCACTATATCAAAATGAACTGTTGTAATGACACTGTTGTCTGATCAGTTCCGTGTATGCGCAAATGCTCTTACTCCTTTAAAGAGCTATATCATCCACTGACTTCATTATACTACTCATCTGTAACTTCCTCTTGCATAATTATCGACACTTGTAACATATCTTTACATTACATACTTATATCTTCAAATCCAAATAGGCGCGACCCAAAACAAAACACTAGTCGGCCCATAAACAAAATATACAACGCTTCCGAACAAGTCGGCTCAAGTGTGTTTACTACAATGTTAATTACATTATTACAAACACATAACTAAAAGCACATAGTCATTACATTACAAAATCATTCACACTGATCAAAACTGTAGTCGGCTTCCATGCTCTATTTCCTGGACTGCAAGTCTACTAATCTGCCTATAACTTTTCTGTACTGATGTTCCGTACTCTGCACATTTGGATATGGCATGTATATACAACATAGAGTATATACCTAAGAATGCATGCTCTGGTGTGACCTATAACACGTGTGCTGATGTACTGATCTTTGTATGTGTTTGTCTACCCTATTTTCATACTTAGTCATTTTTCTTTCATGACAGAACTTAAGTATGACTTTGTTGCCATGATTGACAACACAAAATGAGTTATGCTTCCTCAGGAAGTCAACTTTCCAACAATCTCCCCCTTTTTCATTTATGGCAACAAAGGAATGTGGCTAAGTTACTCAAAATGACTTCATACAAAAATGACTGTATATCATAATACTTAATGATATATACATATATAATTTTCTGCATATCCACATTCTATACTACTCCCCCTTTGAAATTAATCACAAAGGTGTGCAAAAATTTTAAGTCTTCAACATACTTACTCCATGTAGATGTCTGGGTACACAACTTGAAGAGATCGAATCTCTTTCTGCCAAAAGACTTTCATTGCATCAACTGTCTGAAGATGCGCGCACAATGCATAAGTCAGCTTCTCCATTTTTATTAGATCCATGCAAGGACCTTGATCATATGTCACAATAGTAGCATCAATCTGTCTGATGTTCTCATTGAGGACTGCTAAGGATGGCGCAAGTGTATTTCTTAACTGTGTTTGCCTTACCCTTATCTTGCTGATTTCTAACTTTGCTTTTTCAATTTTGTCTAACTGACCTTGATAGACATTATTGCATATGCTCATATCTTGTGTGGAGTTTTCAATTGGTTTCCTTATGTTATCCACCATTTCTTCAGCTTCTGCTATCTTTTTGGTGTGCTCAGAGGTGACCGTTACTCTGTCCATGCAATTTGTAGTAACCTTCTTTCCTTTTTCTGCCAACTCTTTAAGTATAGATTGCCCAATCTTTAAGGAGTTCAGATCTAAGGTAAAGTTCTTTACCAATTCATTTAATCTCTCCTTTTTGTATTCATCTTCTGCAATCTTAGTAGCAGAGTCTACTAAGCTTATAAAGTGTGATTTGAAGTTTGACAAAATATTGTCCACATCTTCAATTGATTGGACTTTGGCTATTTTTTGATCAGTAGGCACTAAGTCATTCAAAATGTTTACTGTCTCCAAGAAGCAAGGGTTTCTCATCACTTGTTTTTCCTTTGCTTTTTCCATAGCAAGCACACTGATTTTGATTAGGTCTTCTTCTCCCCATGCATCAAAACTTGTTGAGTCAAGAGTTAACCTTGACAACAATGAGGTGGATGGTTGAGTGGATGGTGAGAAAATAGTATCCTGATTGGTATCCACGCATTCAACCTTCACTGGTTTCTCTTTTATCGGCATCTTGTCACCTTGCATATCATCTTGAGTATCTTCATTTATGTCAACTTGGTCATTGATGGGAACTTCATCTTGTTGTGCGGCGGTATCATCAGTGCACATTTCTTCAGTGCTTACAAATGCCTTATCAACCTTGTCCATATCTTTTTCAGTTGCAGTCATGGATATCTTGACATTGTCAACTACTATGGTGTCTTCTGAGTCTTTATCTATATCAGAAGTTATTGTCACTATGGGCGCAAAGACCTGTGGACCTGTCATAGGTGCAATCTGAATTACTGGAGTTGTAACTTGTTTTGGAGGAGCTGGAGTAACTTTTTTTGTAGGCGCCGTTGGTGGATACATGTGTCTATCCATAAAGACTTGTGCAAATGCTTTTTCAGTCTCCTTTCCAACCTGCTCATACTCTTTGTTCATAATCTGTATAATTCTTGTCTTACTACAGAGATGAGGCTTTACTAGATATAACAGAATAGCCTTCTCATCGTGTGAACAAACAGGGAGAAGAGTATCCAAAGTTTCTTCTCTAATCTTAATGTCCTCTTCTATAGCATGTCTTTTCATTATCTCCAATATGTTCCATAATTGATCTAGTATCACTATCTTAAGTTCAAGAACTGATTTCTTAAACTTGATCATATGAGATATGACCATATAATGTATTTCAGTCTTATCAACTTCTTGATACTTGTCATAGACTTTGGAAAGTGTATCCAGTCTTCCTTCATTTACAATCCTATTCTTCAAGATATTTAGACTGGGTCTGAAGCCTACCTCAGGAAGATCTTGAATATTCTTAGCTTTGCTCCAAGTGTTCCTTGAAGATGGGTGATTTGAAGCCACTTGCTTCCTTCCTCTAGTCTTCTTACTAGGTACAGAGGGTGGAGATGTATCTAGATCAATTGTGGTAGTAGGCGTAGAGGTACTCTCTACTTTCTTCTTCTTCTAAATCTGTTCAGCTTTCTCAAGTTCTTTTTCTATCTTGGAATCTCTAGCTTTGTTAAGATCTTCTTGAGTGACTCCATGATTTTTCAGTATGTTGGATGTAATTCTAGATGCTTTCCTTTTATTAACAACAAGTTGTAGTTCAATATCCACTTCGTCAGTCTTTTCTCTGTAAGTACCCCATCTAGGTTCATTAGGGTCTTTGGGTGCTGACAATAAGACTTGTGCATATCCTTCCAACACATGGTCTTCTACTTCATACCCAAGTGGATGAATCCACTTAGTTCTAGGCTCAACAGCCTCCATGCATGTGCAATCTTTCTCTATCATAAAACATATTGTATCCTTGTATTTGTCAACTATCTTCTCAGATAGTCTGAACCTATTCTGCATTTTGACCCTGAATATTTTTATATCCATATTCATTGTATCCCTTGCACTGCTGTCTACTGTGGCCTTAAGAGATATCTGAGTCATTGTAGGTTTTCCTTTGTCTAGATAAAGGTCTGCAACCTTTCCAACTATATGGTGATACAAATAGATGATTAGAGATCCAAACCTGAATGTTTTTCTCCTGTCATGCTTGATGATTCTAATATTTTCAATCAATTGACCGCGCAAGATCTCACATAGGTTGTATTGGGTGTTATCCTTCACTATTCTGATAGCTGCAAGGACTGTTGCTGCAGAGACACTATTCAACCTGCTTGCATGTTGAAACTTGTATCCAAGTATCATTGTCAGGAGTTTAATGTCATCTTCCTTGATAGGGTCAACTGTCATTCCATGCTTGTCACTCCTGGACAGACAAACTTTCTCAATTTGTTTCTTGACATCCTTACCAGTGGGAAACATTGGTCCAATCATTGGAAGTCTGGTTAATTGATGGATTAGTTATGTGGTGATACGGACAGGGACATCACCAATCCAAAAGAGATCATCATGAATTCTGCTTAATAGAATCTTTACCCATTCTGGTTCTTAAAACTCATGTGCATTCAAATACTCAAGAATAGGGTTATCTTGTAGGTGTGCAAACTCATCCTTGAATGTGAAGTCTAAATTTAACATAGATGCCATGTGATAATTTATATTATCATCTCCTAATGATTCCTTCTTACAGTAAATATATGCGCAGATATCTTCTACGTGAACAATGCCAAGCAGGGTTTTGGAAAAAGCCCCTTCCACATCATCCAGTATGGATTTGAATGGATGATTTTTAAATACAAACCTCTTCCTCTCTGCTACATCAAACACAACTGGGGTCACCATACTTACTTTGTGTTTGCTTATGTAGGGTTTCCACGAAATTCTAAAATGGCGTGACGGCTAGGGCTCCATTTCAAACTGATTATCCATTTGTTCCAACTGCTAAACTGTTATGCCTTCGTTCCTAGATGTCTTAGTTCTCCAATGCTCTTCAATTTCTATGCTCTTGAATGTAAATGTGAGAATGATTGACCGCGAACTTCTTTTTATACAATCTGCCGCATTTAATGTTTGCAACCATACACAGTGAATTTCAAATTTTGATCCTGATGCATTTCAGTCAATGTGTGAATGCATGTAGCTATAATATGTGCTTTTAACCATGAATCCAAAGGTGCATACTCTGAAGTGAGTACACCAACCGCGCAAGGGTCCTGAGCTAGAATAGCTCCCCCTTAGACCAAGAAGGTCTATTCAAGCAGAAGTAGAGGGTGCGTCCACTGAGGATGCATCAACTACTTTGTCAGCATCTTTGTCCTTCTTTACTTCAACCCAGATTTTGCTTGAATCTTCATTTGCTAAGACAAACTCAACTTCTCCTTTCTCTTCAAATAGTGACTTTTTAGGATCCTCTTGTTTCTGAGTTTTTGATTTGCAAAACCTTGTGATGTGTCTAGCCTTTCCACATGTGTGACAAATGATAGGAGGTCTACTATTCTTGCTCATCATGCTGCACTAGTACTTTGTTGTGTGTCCATTGTAGTTGCATATCTGACATGTAATGTTCTGCAAATTTCTTGAGAGTTGATTTCTTTGATTGCTTTGATTTATATTCCTATGATTTTGCTGAGGTTGATTTCTTTGACTTGTTCTACAATGTATATCCCTGTGACCAAACTTATTGCATGTATAATAGTAACCATTGAAAGGTCTTACCTCTTTACAATCTCTTGCCAAATGCACATGTTTATTGCATGCATAACAAGTTCTTTTGACTTGCCTAATTTCTCTTTTAGGTGGATCTGATTTAACCTCTGTAGTATCTTCAACTTTCTTAGCTTCTGAAGATGCTTCGAGTGTTTTCTCTCTCTCTTGTGATGATTTGACTTCATCTTGTGTTGTGCTGAATCCAAGACCAGTAGTGTCCCCTTTTTGCCTTTGCGCATTGAGCTGGGATTGAATTGAATCAGAACTTGTGTGAATTTTATCAATCTTAGCTTTAGCTTCTGTTAATTCAGATTCCAATTTCTTCTTTATATTTTCCAATTCTAGAATTTTCATGTTTGCTTGCAGAAGTTCATCGTCCAATTTTTTGCTTTCTTTGATCTTGTCTTCAATGGTGTTCTGGTTATCTATAAGTTGTTCCTCCGGATCTTCAAGTTTATCTTTTAGAAATTTATTCTCTTCATTAATATTTTTGACCATTTGTCCTAGATCATTTGTAGAACAATCTTTCAGATCTTTTCATAGCCTTTTAATAAGTATTTGAGAGCCATCATTTTTCAATCTTAGTTCTTCATTTTCCATCTCAGATCTATCAAGATCTTCAAGAGCTTCTTCGAGATTCTTTTTCAAATGTTTTGCTTCGGCTGAGTCCATGATCTTCTCAAGTGGTTAAACTTATTTGCTGAGGACCAGAGCTCTAATACCAATTGTTAAAAACACTGAGAGGGGGGGGTGAATCAGTGTTTGTCTATTAATTATATTTCAGCCAATTAAACATAAATCAAATGTGCATCCAAAGAAACATAACACAAGAACACATAACACATGATATGATTATAGAGAACCTTGATCAGAGGAAAACTCCAGTGGGGATTAGTACCCACAAATATTGTACTATGTATAATGAACCTGTTAAAGTTCCTTTGCCCTGTTAGAAGCAGTCTTTACAATTTGAGTACAATGACGTGGTTAAAGGTCAGACCCTGTTAGGAGTCTTTTACAAAACCCTGTTAAAGGTATATGGCTCACTTCCTAGGCTCACTTCCCAATAATATGAAGGCTACAACCCTCTGAATGTTTATATGCACTATATCAAAATGAATTGTTGTAATGACACTGTTGTCTAATCAGTTTCGTGTATGCACAAATGCTCTTACTCCTTTAAAGAGCTATATCATCCACTGACTTCATTATACTGCTCATCTATAACTTCCTCTTGCATAATTATCGACGCTTGTAACATATCTTTACATTACATACTTATATCTTCAAATTCAAATAGGCGCGACCCAAAACAAAACACTAGTCAGCCCATAAACAAAATATACAACGCTTCTGAACAAGTTGGCTCAAGCATGTTTACTACAATGTTAATTACATTATTAAAAACTCATAACTAAAGGTGCATAGTCATTACATTACAAAATCATTCACGCTGATCAAAACTATAGTCGGCTTCCATGCTCTATTTCCTGGACTGCAGGTCTACTAATCTGCCTGTAACTTTTCCGTACTGATGTTTCATACTCTGCACATTTGGATATAGCATTTATATACAACATAGAGTATATACCTAAGCACACATGCTCTAGTGTGATCTCTAACACGTGTGCTGATATACTGATCTCTGTATGTGTCTGTCTGTCCTATTTTCATACTTAGTCATTTTTCTTTCATGAAAAAACTTAAGTATGACTTTGTTGCCATGATTGACAACAAAAAATGAGTTATGCTTCCTCAGGAAGTCAACTTGCTAATAGATGATTCTTGTCTTTTATGCTTGGGTGGCACCTATCAGTTTTGTGAATACGTCTCTCCTTCAACCTTGGGTGTCTCTGCAGATTTTTCTCTTGATTTCTTTTCCTTCTCATCTTGCTTTGCTTCTTCACCTTTCTCTGTATGTGTGTCCCCTTCTTCCTTTTTTGTTTCTTCCTTATTTTGATCAGTAGATGTATCTTTCTGATCATCGGTTGCAGCCTTCTCTATAGTTATATCTTTTATTTTATCTATAGTATCTTTCGCTTCAGTATCACCCTTGTCCTTGGGTGTGCTTGTGTCTTCTGCTGCAGAACCATCATTACCCTCTAAAATATTGATTGTCTTCATTAGGATAGGCATATTGCTTTGATTGGTTGATTGGGTTGTATCCAGAGTGGTGTCCTGCTCGTCGGTTTGATCTTTTTGAGCATTGACATCCTCATCTTTTTGCACTTGTTCTACAGGGTCTGACTCTTTGGAGTCCATGACTGAAGTGTCTTGCACTGTCTCATCAGCAACATTGACTATTATATGATCTGATGTATGCAATTCTTCTTGTTGTCCATGATCCTTTAGTGTAATAAATATTACATCGTCCTTCTTCTATGGATCTTTATTAGAGTCATAGTTTTTGATGCCTTGAATGTCAAGACTATCCATTACTTTGTCCAAGTCTATTGGCTCCATGTCTTCTATATTGTCCAAAGCAATGTGTTGAGGACTTGCATTGTCTTTTTCCTCCTCTCTATGAGGTGTGTCGGTGAGAAGTAATTGTTCCTCACGACTTGTTGACTCTATTGGCAGATCTAGGAGTTGTCTCCATTTTGTTTCAATCATTGTGTCCAGCTCTGTGAATTTTCTTTCTAGTACTTTGTAAGCCCTTATCTTAGCTACAAATTTTCTTGAATGCTTCTTAATGATCTCCTTGATTTCTTTAATTTTAGATTCAGGAGGCATGAGTGTTACTAGTATCCTTTCCTTTGCTTCTCTTATGGTCTGCAGAGCATATGACCATTGTTGGTATACCCTGTTACCCAGCTCCTTAGGTAGTTTATTGACAAATTTAGCCGGTGCATATTTGCACTTGATCATTGATTTTATAACTGCTTCTTATATCTTATTCTGGTCCTCTAGGTTTAGTGTATCCCATTGTCTGATTTTCTTATCAGACATGGTGTTGGATGTAGCAATAGATTTAGCAGCTTCATCAAAAGTTTGATTCATGTAATTCTTCTTTACTACATCAGGTTCATCATCTTTAGTATCCTATATGTCAACATTTGACCTAACCAACATTTTCCTCTTCTTTGGAGGTGTTGTTTTCACAGTTTGTTGCCTTGTTCTCTTAGCTGGTTGCTTCCTTAAGTAGGTCCTTACTTGACCTTTCTTAAGAGGTGTTGTATCGGTTGTAGTAGTTTGACTCCTTTTCCTCTACTTCTTTGAAGGACGTGGAGGTGGAGATGTATCAGATTGTGTCTCCTTAGAATTTGCTTTATGTTCTTCTTGTCCCTCACCGATGGTGCCCTGTTCATCAGTTGTCTCTGGTTGCTCTTGTTCCTCCTCTGTTACCGATAGAATCTTCTTGAGATTCTTAACCATTTTATCCTTTTTTTATAGTCTTCTTGATTTCTAGGCCTTGTTTTATCTTTGATTTAGCCTCTTCATAGGTTCCAAACCTTGGTTTCTTGCTATCAACAGGCTCATTTATTAATGCCTCAATTGCACTTGTAGCTTGATCAATATTGATCTCATAATCCATTGGTGCTAACCATTCTGTCCTTGGGACAACTGGTTTGATATGGGTGAAATCCGTGTCCACCATGAAACATATTTCATCTTTATGTTTTTCTACAAGTTGTTCAGGAATCCTAGTCCTCTCCATCATCTTTTCCTTGAACTCAAGGAAGTATGCAGACATAACAGATTAAAAATTGTCCCCTAGTGACTTAATCAGTCCGCTAATCTGTTGTGTTACTAGTTTGGAAGTATCCCATTTTACTTTTCCTACTAAAGGAAAGTATTCTTGAAAATAGAAAAAGATACACATGATAAGTGAGCCGAACTTACATGTGTTGGTCTTTGTAGACCTGATTGTGTGCATGTTCTCATCAAGTTGTTTTAACAGGATCTCACATAGATCCATCTGAATTCCTTTGGTCACTATCTTGTAATCTATGCTTATTAATGTTGCATAAATGTTGTTCAATCTACTTGCTTGAAAAATCTTATACCCAATTTCACATGCACCAAATTTCAATTCTTTGTCGGTGATTGTGTTTACTTTGAGACCTCTGTTGTCCCCTTCTGCATTGGTGAGTTTTTCAACTTCTTTTATGGATGGATGCTTGTGTGCCCTAGGCTTGTCATTTATTGGATAACCAGTGACAGCGTGAAGAACATCCTTTGTTATTTTCTTGGGTTGGTATAGCCATATCTTCTTGTCATGCATTCTACTCAAGACTAACCTTATCCAGTCTGTTTTGAATTCCCTCGGGAAATGTAGGGCATTAGTTAACCCTTTGACTTCCAAGTGTTTGTGTTCTTCCTTCAGGTTGCCTTCGGCATCACAAAGATTCTTATAAGCTTCATCCATCTCTAGATCACCTATCTCGGTGATCTTGTAGTGTATATAAGACCTAACGTATTCTATGAGCAAAACCCTAGGTGGAATTTTTGAGAACGCTCCGCTTTCATCGGGTTTAGATGCAATTTCTAGGTAGATCTTGTACTTGGGCTCTACACATGTATTGTTCTTGATCAGCTTAACCACATTCCTCTTATCATTCTTGATTTTAGCAGTTCTTGAGGTGGTTGCCATCATTTTTCAAGTTTTAGGGTATTCTAGAATTTTAGGGCTTTCTTGAAAAACAACGACAGAGATCTTTCGGTACCTTTGATACTTACTTCAATCCGCAATAGTGGTGAAAGATATATTTTTTGTGTGTTTAGATTGATCTGAGGATGCTTTGCTTTCTACTCTTTAATTGCTCTATTTTTCGCTTTGCTTTCTCTTCAAATAGCCGATGCAAAATGAAGTTGTCCCGTCGACTATTTATAGACTTTTTTCCCTAAGTATTTGTAATAAATGCTCAACGAATCATCGGGATATGAAGATGGGTTTCATTGTGAATACTTTCAGAATCATCGTCGATGTTGACATGATGCTTAGGACAGTTGTTGACCATTTTTCTTTTATCGACGGATATCGGTATTTTGTCATGACAACTCTGTGACTTTCTTTTCTTACGGACAGGTGTCGAGTTATATTTGCAACTTAGTCACTTTATGTGTTGACCAACAATTTATGGTAAGTGTAGAACAAATTTTCTACTTGTTCACCGATGATTTTCAGTATGTGCATACCGACGGGGTTGATTTCTCATAATTGGAACAAGTAACATAATATGCATCTTTATTATGCAAATTTTGACTATCTAACAATTTATATAATGGAACTGATGCAAAATATGAATTGTTGTCATGCAGTTCCATACTTACTTGTTTAGCTCAAGTGGGGTTGGTGATGTCACCAGATCCATTGGATGGGGTGTCACCATTTGCATTGCTTGGCCCTGCTTCATCATTGCTTGAAGCTTTTATCCACATTTTGTCTCTTGCCCTCTGGATATCTTCAATGGTGTTTCCATTGGGATATGTGCTTGTCTCTATCAATTGGTCTTTGCAATATTTCTTGAGGTGACCAATTTTATGACAGTGTAAGTATGCCATTCCGGGATTTGACCAGCCTCTAGATTTTTTGGTCCATGCTCTCATGCAATTTGTAGCAATGTGACCATATCTACCACATGTTGTACAGTTTGTCCATGTATTGTAATCCCATACATATTGATTACCAATTCTCTTTGGTTGATAAGGAATATTTTGTCCTTTGGGCTTCCATGCTTGCCTTTTCTTTTTCTAGTATTCTTTAGATGTGTGCCCATTCATCTTGCATGTAGGACAGTATTTTTCCATGTAGGTTTCCTTGTTTGGTTGTTCTATCTTAGTCTTGCATTCATAAGCCTTATGTCCCTTTTTGTTACATTTATAACAGAATCCTATGAATGTAGATGTAGATTTAGGAATACCTTTCATTTCACCTCAGCATACATTTGATGTGTTCCCTTGCTTTCCATAGTGCTTGAGATTTCTTGGTTTTGGATTTTCATAGACATTCTTTGAGTTTGCTTGATTGGATGATTCTCCATTTTCGGTAAAGCCTATACTTTTGTTGTTGTTGACTCTTCGTTGTCCTTCAAAAATTCATCGATTCTTTTATTGCTCTCTTCAGCCTTTCTGATAATCTCATTATGTTGTTGCTGAATTCTAACCTCATGTTTTATCTTTTCATTCTCTTCTCTTAGTTCACCGATAATCTGTATTCTCTCAATGAGTTCCACATTTATTCTATTTGCTTCTTGACTCATAAGAATAATCTGATTTGTGAGATCATGGTGATGCTCGACATGTCTTTGAATTTCTAATTCCTTTTCTTGTAGTTTCTATGTAATCTTCCTTCTGTCATCAATAGCAAGTGTTCTTCCTGTTTCAGCTTGTCTAGCAGAACTCATCAAATCAATCATTCTTACCATCTGGCTCTCTTGACCAATTTGCAACATCTTTATTTGCTCAGTCAGATGTTGATTGATCTCCTTGAGATTTTTGATGTTCTCTTCTGATGTATCTGATGTATTACTTGCATTTGATCCTGAGGATTCAAAGAAATCTGGAATCTCTTCTTCTTGATAATATTTTTCATTGTTTCGAGTAGCCATACCTTTCCTTTCATCCAGCAGCTCTCTCATTTTGATTCTAGCTTCTTTATACTGTTCATAGAACATCTATATCTCAAGCGTTTTGTTCTCAATATTCTTATCAAGTTTGTATTTCTCCATTGTATGATCTTTTCTCTTAAGCCTTTAAGCTTACCAAGAAAAGACTTGGCTCTGATACCAATTTTTGGAATTAATGGGAAGTAGTACTGAGAGGGGAAGGTTGAATCAGTACCTCTAAAACTTTTAACACCTTTCATAATTCATCGTTAGTAATCATTCATTACTACATTACCGACCATTATTGTTGTTCTTTCTTATGCATGTATTGTTCATTCATAATCTTTAATAGTTTGCAATATTCATAGAAGCATTCGTGAAAATGATAAACACATAACACAAGATATGGTATCGCAGAAAACTCCTGTTAGGAAGTAAAAACTGCGGTGGGGATGGCACCCACAAAACTTCACTATCTGCAGAATGGAAGGGAGCCAGTTAAGG
>MU226197.1:286722-297437 GCA_018584345.1 Thuja plicata
AGCAACATTGATTTAAGTGTGCACTCAGTTATGAGATTTACAATAGGACGGTTAAGCCCACCTTTCTTGAAAGGATTTCATTAGTGTACTACACTTGTTAGAATGAGTACAAATGTTGACCTGACTGGATGAAATCTACAATTATTGACTATAGATCCATTAAAGCTCTCAGAATAAGTGATTGATGAATACCTTTTATCTGCTCATCGATAGCCTGTGTTCTTATTCTTTAAAACTGATTGATTTTATATCTGACCTTCTGCATGAATTCTCTTGTCTGGTCTCTAGATGCTCTCCATGGCTACTATCTTCATTGAACAACTTTATTTCTCAATAGATTGAGCAACTATTTATACAAGTATTTGACCTATCTTGGAATCACGCATTACAATGTTAACTCTTAGATCCAAGGTTTACAACTTGACCTTGATCTTTAGTTTGCATGTTTTAAAATAGTAAAACTAATTAAAACAATAATAAATACATTGCTTCCTCCACACATAATGGATTTAAAAGTAAATCAAGAAGCTATAAATACAACTTCAGTGATTTAACTGACGTGGAAAGTCAAATCCACTTTTTGTGGGATGTAACTGACTATCGGTTCTTGGTCGTTGGGTTGAACTTGAAGTTTGTCGGTGTTCCTTTGTTGAATTGTTCATCAGGTTCCCTTTGTCTATCGGGTTCCTTTCTTTGTTGTTCTGTCGGGTTACACTGTTGTTACTCCTCAAGTTTCCTTTAACTTTTTGTCATTGGATAACACTTAACAGTGTTTGTCGGGTAACCTTGGCGTTGGGTAGTGTTGTTCCCTGTTTGTCGGTGTAGTGATAACCGATGGTTCAGATCATGTTTTTCTTTGAGTATACTAATGGAAAAATATAATGCATTCATTTTCAACATTAGAAATTTGGATTGAAACATCATGGCTTATGTCATTTACTGCAAAGGAATCATCATAGCAACTTATATTTGCATCATAATTATCTTCGTGTTCTTTGCACAAAGCCTCCTTAGACTGAGACAAGTGAGCTATCTTATTATGTTGATAGAAAGATAAATGTTCATTTTGAAAAGAAACATGTTCAATTATAGATTCATCCTCATCATCATGATATTCATTTATTTCATTGTCAACATCATAGTCAGCATCATAGCCAACATTAAAAACATTCTTAGATTTAGATTTATCAATCAATTTTATCCATTTATCAATATTTTTAATACCATTTTCTTTAGAATAAAGTGGTCCATGGATTGATTTAGGAAAACAAAGTTCCTAAAACAACCCAGCATATACAGACACTTCAACCTTTGAAATTTCACTAGAAACTTTAGAGAATCTTTCATAAAACAAAATCTTTGATTTCTCCTTTCTTCTTCCTACCTCTTTCTTTTAAAACACTATTTTTTCCTCTTGGATGTTCTGATCTAGCTCAGGTGCAATATCTTCAAATTTAGGATCCTCAATATACTTTATCCACTCCCTAGTACGTTCAATATAATCTACCCTTAAAGATGTCAGCCAATAAACTAAATTGGGAAACAAAAGTTCCAAAAACACATTAACCCAAAATGACTCCTGGGGATAAAAAGGAATATCCAAACCCCTTATTTTAGCAGAAACCTTTTGTAAAATAGAAGTGTAGGTTCTCCTACCTTTCTTTTCATTCTTCTGTGTAAAAACACAGTAACTATTGCCTACATCTCTTGATCTTTTTGAAAAATTTCCTTATCATCATCTGAATCTGGCATAAGTTCTTCAGAACTAGATGCAGTAGAATCATCACTATTCTCTATGTCCCCATACTGCCTCCTGAAAAAATCCACTAGAGTAGCCATAGACCCTATTGAACCATGAGGTAATTCTTTAAACCAATCCCTAGCACCCTCAAATAGAGATATAGCAAAAAATCTCATTAGTACATCCTCATGTGTGATGTTACATGATCATCTATTAAGTTAGAAAACTTGTGTATATGCCCCTCAGCTGATTGCTCACCCATGCCAATGAACTTAGGCAAACAATCCCTGACTGCTGATGGAATAGGATTTGGGTATCTAAGGATACCTTCAAAATTTATAGCCCCACACAACCTACCCCTATATAGTTGTGACATCTTAGTAGGGAGGATAATTACAAACTGCCTCTCTCTTCCCTCTAAATTAGTGCTGACCACTTAATAGGTAAAAAAATTATAACTGATTTTCATGAAACAAAAGAATTTATCCAATGAAAATAAAAATACCTAGAAAATGATGAAGTTGTTGCAAACTATTTGATTTGAAGTCACCTTCAAAACTTGGTAGAGTCGCCACCTCTTTGCAGAGGAAAAGACATTTGAATTAGTTGAGATCTCTTTCCCAACTCTGACCTTCTTTAAATCAGCAACTTACAACACTTTCCAATATAGGGTCCCTTATTTATTCCTCTCATGAATATGCTACAAGTCACAGGAGTCCTATTATCTTCTGCCTCTTCACTGCAAGTCCATCTCTTCTTTGTATTCTTTTCTTCAAACATGCACATCGGTGCAAATCAGAGAACTTGGAGTCGTCACTCACCACATGTGAGATAGTATTTGTATTACTTTAAGCACTAGGACTTTCAGACACTTTGCAATGATAGACAAGCAGAATAAACTCGCTCTTAAAATCATGAGGAATATCTCTTTGAAAGCCATGCCTCTATAACTAGACTCTGGGATTGACTTAGCAAGGCAATGAAGCAACTCACTTATACTCACTAATCACTTTTGCTTATTTTTTCCCAGTAGAGTCACCACTTTTTTGGTGTTTAAAACTGTTACATTGTAAAAGCAACCAATATACCCTGAGACTAATATTAGGAATGGTTAATTCCAAGTATGAGAGCTCTACAAGGTAACTTGACCAACTATAGGACAAGACTATCCTCTACACTTCTAGCTCTGCAAAACCAAGGCAGGTGCACCTAATCCAGATTGATATTTAACTCTTTTCAACTCCTGAGAACTTCTGGATTTTAACAACGGATAAATGGAAAGATAGTATGAAATGACAACTACTCATTCAGTGACTATTCTTTACCATGCATGACTACAACCAACAACCACAAAACTAAAGGGACTAGAATGGTTTTGATGTTTTTGATAGGGAAGAGTATAGCTAAACCTATTCAGATATGTGTCAAAGTAGAAGATACTAATTACTAATCAGTTCTTTATCCATTGGGAAATGATTCTAGTTTAGATACAGGACAGAGAAAACAACTATTGTCAAAGACTCAAAACCATAAATATAGATAACTCTAGACCAAACACTTCTTAGTAATCCTTATGTAGACAAACCCAAAGAGTCTATGTCTTATCCAAAGCAGATTTTAATTTGATCCTTATCAAAACTATGGACTAAAACATATACATAATGAAATCTTATGCAGTGAACCAAAAGATTCAAAAATCAAAAGGAAAGAAAAAAGGAGAGACTTGAATCAAAATTGTTGTATTAAGTACAAAGAGACCAGTTTTAATTCCAAAATGTTTCAAATCATATACCACTTCAATAAATCCAAAAGACTTGCAACTTTATGCTTCTATGATAATACTCTCTAGGTATACATCTGCTATACTCACTGAAAAATAGTAAAAGGTTTATGCCTTATGCTACTTGCCCAAGTTTCCAGCTACCCCTACTAAATGATCTTGGAAGTCCTTTTATAAGTCAAGGACTGCAACAAACTTTGGATCATTTAGGGTTAGAGATAAAAACCTAATCTAAAAACATTATATGACATAGAATACTAAATTCATTACAATAACCTAGCAGCTCTGTCATACAACTTAAAACATTCTGTTGAGAAGAAAATCTGATTCAACCGCCATTCACCTAGGAATTTTCATAATACAGCCATGCAAAAGGAATAAAGAAAGGAATATCTGGCAAGCATTAATCATCTCAAGAAACTTAACCCTCAAGAAATCACAAGATCAACTATCCCTTTTTCAAAAATCTAGGACCCTAAAAATCTGATATGATTTTGACTTATAAAACTCAAAAATAAGACCTCTCATTTATGGCAAAGAACGGAACAGGATAAGCACAGAGTTTAAATATTGTTTTACAGGCCAACAGAAACCCTAAGAAGATAATCTCTATAATAAATGCATTCAGACACACCAATTCTTCTTCCATGCTACATCCAAGAACTATAAACATACAACCTAGAAGATAAGATTTGTCAACTAAATGCTCTGTTAGAAAATGGCAATTTACACCCCTCTGAAACCCTAATTGAAAATTTTAAAAATTTGAAAAGTTGTTCAATGGCTACACCCTAGCGGGAAGCTCTTATCAACAGTTGAGATCAAGGCATGCTCCTCCTTTAAAACACAGTCGTTGATCAATTTTAAGTTGCCCAGGAAAAATGACCATAATCGGACACATGGCACGTTATCGCGCACTCATTTCCCTTGTTAAGAATCCTTTATTTTCCTTACAAGTGAGAAAAAACTGTAAACCTTTACCTTTTCCTCTATCCCTAGGCAGGACACACGTCAGCTAGTTGCAAGCTCACAACTCATCTTCCTGACTGCCACAAACTGGCACAAGTGCGTGACACTAACCTCCAACAGTTAGTCACGCACTCGCCAACATTTCTTGCTATCTGTCTTGACGATGGTGACTGCGAGATAACTGCTAGTCGTGCACTCGCACACTAGACCACCAACCTCCTTTGAACTATGTAACCTCACAACCATCTGCCACCTTTCAGATCCTCTCTCACTCGTGGTCCTCAGATGAATATTTTTTTCTGCCTCGTGAGTATGCGACCACCATCGATCTTCCTCCTTATCATCTCCATGTGACACGACAACACACCACTAGGAACCCTCGGACCATGTCACCACCAAAATACTCCTTCATGTCCGTCATCCAGCCGCCCACATCACCTCCCATCCACCAAGCTGTCTACCAAAAGGTGCATGCCTTTCGCCACTTAAGCACTGAGTGCTCAAACATAAAAACATGAAAAAGTTCCTTAGCACAACCAATGTGGGACAAAGATCCTTGGCAGTTATTATTGTTAGTAATAACTGAGAGGGGGGTGAATTAGTGGCCTCAAAGATGTTTCATTTAATCAACCCAAAAACTTAGTACCACAATATTAAGCCTCTAGTTATCTTCAGTCCTATAAGATGAATGCCTTCAAATATACTTATCAAATTACTACTGCTCAGAATGCTCTGTTAAACCTTATTCTTTTAGTTTACCGAATAGCAGTCTTTCATTTATCAAAAAATAGTAAATTTCTTAGAGTATACCGATCAATCCAGATAAGTTATGTGTAATGCAAAACACTAAAGTAATGACTCATAAAGTACACATTCACACATGGATTTTTAACGTGGAAACCCTGTTAAGGGAAAAACCACTTGGGACCGGTAACCCAAAATTTTCACTCTTTTGAAGTGAGCTTAGTGAAGAGCCAACCATGTTAAAGGTTAAAAACACACTATTAGGTGTGACCTTGTTAGAGGATTTAGTAGAATAGTTTGTCACTTGATATCAGGCATCTCTATGCTACCTTCTATGACTAAACCCGGTGTAGTTTTTCAAATGGTATCTGGCATCTCATGCTATCTTCGTGATCAAAATTTTTGATACTCCTTGGGATGTATCTAAATATAGAAAGGATCTTTAAATCCTGCTCGGTTAAGAGACTTTCTAAATCAATGGTTAAACTGAAACAATAAATGATCTGTTCATACATACAACTTAGACTTGTAGATTTTCATATCTATTGTAAGTTCTTTCTGATCAATATATCTTTTCATTACCTTTGCTCCACTTTCTACTCGGTGATGTTTTGTTCCTCTGTTGCTCGGTGTCCGCAAAACTCTCTATCTCTTTCCTCATCTTGATTGAGCGGGATTGCATGAAGTTGTTCTTCATCAGTTTCTCTTTAGCATCCTTTTTTTCTATTCACTCCCCTTTCTTAATTCGTAATGAATTAAGTTGTCTCTTTATAGACATGATATCACCATTTCTAGGTTCTTGACTTTCTTGATCTTGGCGTGATCCACAATTCTCGCCAATCTGATTTAAAGCATAACTCATGTTTTATCTCGTAGAAAACTTCTTTCCAACTAGACAAAATAGCTTTAAATCCTTTACTTATCTCTGGCTTTATCTTGTCGATGAAAACAATGATAACTACCAGTTAAGTCTATATTTAGCTCTGCCAACTAGATATTTTGTCATTTTTGAACTCTAGTTAACTTCGGTGTTTTAACTCTTGTTAGCTTCGATCAACACTTCAGTTCACCTCGGTCTTCTCCATCGGGGTTGTCTGTCCATTGGGGTTGTCTATCCTTTGGGCTTGTCTTTCCGTTGGGCTTGTCTATCTGTTGGGTTATACTATAATTATGGTCATCATGTATGCTTGTGATTCTGCTCGTTGGGTTCTTTGCTCGGGCATCACTATGACTTAACTTTCAGTGATCTCTCTCCGTCGGGTTCCACTAGCCGTCAGTGTTTGAAGTCACTTAGTGAATGCTTATCTTTTATGCAGTACTGAAAGCATAATCCTTATCTCTTATTCTTTGAAGTCTTTGACACATTGAATATAAGCGATCAGATTATATCAAGTTGACATCAATGACAATACAATCCATTAACTGATTTAATGTCTTGCATTATCCTTCTACATTTCAGTGATCAACTTAACATCTTCAAACATTTAATCAGTTACATGTCACCAGTAGAATATCTAACCACAGACATACACGTGGCCACACATCGCAATGGCTTAAACACTAGATCGACCGCATCTCTTCTTCAAGCCTTAAAGTCGACTGTCGGATCAACTTCAAGTTGCATCAATTTAATCTCTTCTTCACCATTGTGTTGGGCCCGCCATGTGCCAAGTGTCATTCAGGCTTAATGGCTTAAAGGTTAGATCATGCCCATCTCATCACTAAGCCTTTAAGTTGATTGTTTGATCTTCTACAACTTGGTGCCCTTTAACTTTTCCCTTTTGACCTCAGCCGGCCCCACTGGGACACGTGTTCTATAGGCTTAATGGCTTAATTGATAGATCTCGTTCATTTTGGCTTCAATTCATTAATCCAACAGTCAGATCTTCTCAAACCTGTTGTGTCTTTACTGCATTTCTTTACCTGGGACCCGTGACATCATCAGAGGACAGGTGTCACGATGGCTTGATGGCTTGATTGATAGATAGACTGCATCTTCGCTTTAAGTCATTAAGCCAACCATTGGATCAAAATTGAGTTGCACGACACATGATGTAATATTTAAAAGGCCCATGGGGCATTTAGCCTTGGGATAAAATAATTAAAGCGCTAGGCTATAAGATAAACATAAGAATGGCCTCGTCCAACGATAACCTAAAGACATGACTTAAGCAACTTAAGTTACATAAAAAGTAAGTTTATTTTATAACAGCACATGAAGGTTTAGGGTTTAGCAAGATATTTTGCAAAGAAGACTTAGGGCTTTAGGCTAGAGACCTAAAATAAATTGCATAAATATGGAAAGAAGACATGAAACCTAGCAAAATTTTGCAAGTGCTAACAATATTCCTCCATACTTATATAGGGATTTGGTTCTTCTCTTGTATGTAGGGTAGTCTTCACAAATATTTTTTCATTATTTTCTACAACATTCTAACTTTTGGACCTATCACTACCATTCTCCTTAAATGGAAAAATTAACACTTTGTCATTTGAAGCATTACCATCTTCATCTTTTAATGAATGATTCTCTATTGAATAAATACTTTTATCACCTTTATATTCATTATTCATCTAGATATTTATGTCATTCCTTGTATAACTAAAAACTCTACTATCACCATTAGATTTCAATTAATTACCTTCCTTAAAAGGACATATAGTTTCATAATGACCTATCATTCCACAATTAAATTATTTGAAGGTCAAATTAATAGTATACTTTCTACGTCTTTTCTTCAATCTTCTCAGAAAAATTTGCTTCTTTAAAA
The DNA here is from genome assembly GCA_018584345.1 of Thuja plicata. Taxonomy (NCBI): domain Eukaryota; kingdom Viridiplantae; phylum Streptophyta; class Pinopsida; order Cupressales; family Cupressaceae; genus Thuja; species Thuja plicata. The sequence continues at coordinate 294,728 of MU226197.1, forward strand.
TCTAGATCATTGCTAGCCTCATGTACATATTCAATCTTCTTTGTAACTTTAAATGCAACATACTTCTTTGCATTTTGATTATCTTCAAATTTTGCAATCTCAAAGGTGGAGATTGATCCATAGAGATGATCCAGCATGCATGTATCCACATCATGGCCTTCTTCAATTGCATATATCTTTAGTTTGTATGATTTATTCACAATTCTCATTACTTTTCTAAGAACTTCATTATCATCCACAATTACACCAGCACCTTTGATTGCACATACAACTTAATTTACTCAGTTAGAGGGCTTTCAATATTTTCATCTTTTCTCATCCTTAGGGTTTCAAAATTATTCTTCATATTTTTGCAACTTGGCTTTTTTGGTCTTCTTGTATCCTTCACATAGACTACTTGAAGCTTTTCTCATATCTCCTTTGCAGTAGTGTAGTTCATGACTTTTTACAATTCTGAATCACTTAAGTCACTAATGATGGCATTTATAGCCTTGGCATTGTTCTCATGTGCTTTGATATCATCTGGAGAATAGGGAGCACCAGCCAAAGGAGTGTATCCTTTGTTGACACTGTCCCAAACTCCAAAAGGCATAGAATCCAAATACGAATCCATCATCACTTTCTACTAAGTATAATTTGATCCATAAAACTTAGGGACTGTGTCACCACTTTCATTCACTATCCTGGATCTTTTACAAGTGGTTAATCTTCTTTAAAGGAACACGGCTCTAATACCAATCATTGAACACACCACAAGACTAAGAGGGGGTTTGAATCAGTCTTGAACAAAACTTACAATTTTTCTATCATAAACACTTATATTTATCCAACTAACCACTAATGAAAGATATTGTAATGAACACACATATACATGAACACCAATTTGTTACGTGGAAAACCCAATGTGGGAAAAACCAAAGTGATAATCACACTCACAATACAAATAACTTGAATACAATGTTTTAGGATAGAGGCCAAGGAGCTCACTGCTCCTGAAAAGAAATTGTTGACTAAAGGTGCACTAGCTTAGGGAAAGCCAAAAAGAGCTTGCAAATAACTAAATATTTGTTCCTTAAAGGAAATATACAAGATTGTACATGCTCCCAAAAGAGCACATTGTATTCAATTAGGCATAGAGAAATGATGAATTGAAAATATGTAGGATCTCCTAATCATGTCAAATATTTTCTACCGCAAACTCTCTCAACTATGAAAGATATTATCAATTCACACCTCTACTCTTCTACATTCACATCATTTTGAGTTCATATTCAATCGAAACTCAATCCATACTCAACTCAAACATCCACACTCCTTTACATCAACTTGATCATCAAACACTTATACTAGGTCGACCACAATAAGGATAAACAACATTTACACAAAGTTGGAAACCAATAATAATTTCACTCAATGTGGTCCACCCTAGGAGATAAAGGGGACCCAAATACATCAAAACATGCCTCCCTCAATTGATTAACTAAAGTGCATGCAACACAACATCCTCTATTAGTGGTATCAAATGTAACATGTAGTAAAGCATTAAAACATGTTAACCAATCAATCCAAAATCATTCTCCAATGCACATATCATAATGTGGATCTAACAATAGCGCAATAGGATCCATATCAACAAATTAACTCTTCATCCAAAGCATGTCTAAACCAAAAAATTATTAATCAAATCAACATAATTCATTGATTTGGCCAGAGACCAACACAGATAATGATGTCGAACACATGGAAACACATCTTCACTTTTGGAGAAAACCAACATAAGATATATGAATTGGAACACTGAAAAAATGCTAGGAACATGACCACCAAACTGCAAACCTAGAAACTTCAATGCAGAGCATTCTCTTAACCAATCCTGACATCCATCCTCATTGTCAATAAATAGTCAAATGCAACATCAACCTCTAAACATTTGTGGACCTAAAAACATGATAGTGCAACATTCACAGACCATACTCATTAACTCTAGAATTGCATGCCTCCAACTTCTTATGTGGATCACCATAGAGAATTCTCTCATAAGGACTTCAAACACTCATTCTTGCATATCTCAGCTTCTCATACTATCACCTTTTGGATACACCATATATGACTAGATATTACCACTAGGCATTGTAAATGTAAATCAAACTTTTTTTCAAATGATAAATTATAGCTTTTGTATCCCTTTTATTTCTTTATGAATATATTGCATGAATATATAAACTTCTAATTAAATTCTTTTTGTATGCAGATTGATGAATACACTATGTTCGATTTCAATATGTTTCAGACAACGATTGATTTGCATATATATATATTGAGCAAATGTTACGAGTCACGTAAATGATAAGTTGTGACTCATTAATGAGTCACGTCTTATCATTGGCGTGGCTCTTTATAAAAAATATGGTGATCGATGTTAACAATAATTAAACCGATATTGAATCAGCACCACATAACATATGTACCGATAGTACTATCAGGATTACACAACAGTGTAAACCAATAGTATTTCGGTATATATTAAACCAGTACTAATCAGCTGTTAACAATACATATTGTTTGTCAATCGATATTCATCGACTCGTGACTTATGACAATCGATAGTTATTGATAATCGATATTCATAGATTCATTACTTATGATAATCGATAGTTATATGTTGATGAGAATATTTATCATTATGAATATATATATATATATATATATA
>MU226197.1:297487-310096 GCA_018584345.1 Thuja plicata
TATATATATATATATTAATGTATGTAGAATAATAATTAATATTATCATATGTATGTTAATATATATGCATGTATGTATCATGTATTCTCATTTATATATATTTATCTTATAGACACTCATATTTTAACACTCCCTCTTAGCTAGGGAGATAGTGTAATGAAATAATATCATTATTTATAGTGCATCACATTTCTCATAATGATGTATGTATATATATCACCTTACTTGTGAATATATATTATGTATGATACACATATTTACATATCACGTAGCATGTGATATGAGGAATCACCTAACATGTGATATCAAGTTTTACATATCACCTAACATGTGATATGAGGAATCACCTAACACGTGATACCAAGTTTTACATATCACCTAACATGTGATATGAGGAATCACCTAATGTAATACCCCATAATTGGCATCTTGCAACCCTAACTAATTTTGTTGCATTTATCTACTTTCTGAGTCATCAAAGTCCTATGGTACTAGGCAATCCTAATTTTTGACTGAATCTACTTGACCTAATTGTCAAATGCAGAAAACCTTAAATCTGCATTAATCACATACTATATTTAATTCCTAAATATCAATTACAATTGGCTACATAAACCCTTTGATCAAATTAATTTAATTACAAAGTCCTAGCACTTTAATTAAATTAAATTCACCCTTTTAGCTAAAATACATAAAAAGGACTTAAATAAAATTTCATTATTAAATAAATATCCTCATTTCAATAATTGAATTTAATTATTCAAATAATTGACAAAGTGCATTTATGAGGTCATATTTCATTTATTTAATCAAATAATCCCTCCAAAATCCTCACTTCAGTTCAAAAATGAAAACTCTGAGTTAACTGTAATTCAAAAGTGCAACAAACCAATTGACTGTTTCATTCACTCGAAAAGCCAATAGTTGACTGTTTCATTCACTCGAAAAGCCAATAGTTGACTGTCTCTCTCAAGGAAACTTACCATTCTGAACTGGACTCTCATTCAATCTCGACCGTCGATTGATTCTGGGATTCTATAAAGAACCCTCTTGTCTCTCATTCGAGAGGGAGAAGAATGCATATTTTTGGAGTATTGAATCGGTGTTGGATTATTAGCTCAAATTTGTGTGCATTCAAGCTTTCATTGTTCTCATTGTTATTGTAATAGATTAACATCATTCAATAGATTAATAATGCATTTCACTATAGCTTAGTTTCTTTCAAGCATTCTTAGCTTAATCTCATCTTCCATCTCTAGATTAATCTCGCATATTCATTTCTAGATTAAATATTGCATTTGCATTCTAGATTAAACCTCCATTCTCAGATTGGTCTCAGTTGTTGGACTCTCGAATTCTGAGAGCTACTCAAAACCCCATCTAGATAGGAGGCAACGGGTCGACTCATCCAAACATGCAGGATGAATAACTTCATATTCACTCCTATATGTGACTGATGAATAAGGACCATGTTGAAGTGTATGGCTAGATAAAGAGGTCAACATTTAGCATATACACCTAACACGTGATACCAATTTTTACATATCACCTAACATGTAATATGAGGAATCACCTAACACATGATACCAAGTTTTACATATCACCTAACTCGTGATATGAGGAATCACCTAACACGTGATACCAAGTTTTATATATCACCTAACATGTGATTTGAGGAATCACCTAACACGTGATACCAAGTTTTACATATCACCTAACTCATGATATGAAGGATATAATATGCTCAAGAATATTGCATTCTCCTTATATACCCCTATTATGGTATGTGCACTGACATTACATCACATAATGTCTACCATAACGAATCATGGGACATCCATGAATCAAGATGATATCAAGTAAACATGATATCAACATTACAAGATGGTCACCTTATAATGTTAAATACAAGTGTTCATTAACTAAAAAGTCGTCACTTTTCAAAAATGCACACGGGATGGGTGGGCCCATAAAGCCATAAAGTCACACATATGACAAAAGAAGTGTACACATTAAACATCTTTATTATATTAGTACAAATCAAATTTTTATATTTCAACCATACCAATATTTTTCCTAAAGTGATCAACTTTAACCTTGGGGAGTGGTTTGGTAAGGATACCTGATGTTTGATCTCATGTACTGATATATTCCAACTGGATCACATTCCTTTCTACCATGTCTCTCACATAGTGGTAAGGAATCTCTATATGCTTAGATCTGTCATGAAATACTGGATTCACTGATAGCTTGATGCAACTCTGGTTATCACAGTGGATGATAGTCTGTTTTAGTGGCTCACCAAATAATCCTACAATTAGTTTTCTGAGTCATACTGCTTCTCTAGAAACCATTGATGTTGCGATATATTCGGCCTTTATAGAGCTTTGTGCCACTGACGATTGTTTTCTGCTAATCCACGATATCATAACAAATCCCAAGTTGAAGAAACACCCTGACATGCTCTTTTGATCTGTCACACTTCCAGCCCAATTTGAGTCGATGAATCCATGAAGATCTAAGGCAACCTTTTCATATTTGAGTCCATAATTTAGAATACCTTGAAGGTACCTCATTATATGCTTCACAGCCACAAGATGTATTTCCTTAGGCTCACACATGAATTGGCTCAAAGCATTCACTGCATAATAGATATATGGTCTAGTGTTGACCAAGTACATCAATGATCCAATCATTTGTCTGTAGACAGTGGGATCAGCTAACTGAGAATCTGTTGTTGCTTCCTTCAACTTGTGAATATTTGTCTCCATGGGTGATGACATCAGTCTGCAATTCATCATGCCAAATCTCTTCAATATATCAATGGTGTACTTTCCTTGGTTTAGAATAATGTTATCTGATTTATGCCAGACTTCTAAGCCAAGGAAGTAGTGCAATAGTCCTTCATGTCAAATTATGAGGCTAGTTCCTTCTTGCACTGATTATGAGGTGATCCTCTCCTGTAATCAATAGATCATCAACATATAATATTAATATTGACATATCACCTTTGCTTTGCTTGAAGTAGAGATTTGGGTCTGCATCATTTTTGGAGAATCCTAATCTCATGAGGTAACTGTCAACTCTCTCATACCAGGCTCTAGGAGCCTACTTAAGTCTGTAAAGGGCTTTATTTAATTTATACACGTGTTCTTGAATTATGGATCTCAAGTCCTTCAGGTTGCTCTAAGTAGACCTCTTCTTCAATAGTTCCATTTAAGAATGTGATCTTAACATCCATCTGATGTACTTTCCATCCTTTGGCAGCTACAATGGCTAGAACAACTCTGACTGATGTATATCGGGCAACTGGAGAAAAAATTTATTCATAGTCAATTCCTTCTTTCTGTGAGAAACCTCTAGCTACGAAACTTGCTTTGTACTTTTCTATACTGCCATCTGCAACATGCTTGAACTTGAGCAACCATTTGGAGGAGATCACTGATTTCCCTTTAGGTCTAGATACAATTCCCCATACATCATTCTTCGGGATGGACTGATATTCCTTTGCCATGGCATCTTTCCATACTTTTCGTTGAAGAGATTCTGAAACATTTGTAGGTTCTGACTTTGAGAGCTCACTCATTAGGGCTACGTAACTAGATAATCTTGTGGGTCTTTTAATCTCTCTAAAAGTTCCTGAAAGAGCTCCGTAGGAATTTGCTTCTTTTATTATCTTAGTTGCCTAGAGAGGTCTCTTCTTAGGATTTTTCAAGGATGTTCTTGGTTCTTCATTTTCTTCTTCCTCAGGATACTCCCTCGAAATCTCAGGAGCAGTTTCCTTTTCTAGTTCTATGGGAGAAGTTTGGGTTTCTAGCTCAACGAAGTTTCTAGCTCTTGTGAATGTTATATCCTCCTCAAAGATTACATCTCTTCTTAGTTCAATATGTTTCTGACCAAGCACATATACTTGGTGAGCTTTTGAGGTTTCATTGTAACCTACAAAAATACCCTTTCTTCCTGAAGGTTCTAGTTTTGTTCTTTTCTCTGTGGGAACATGTATGTATACAAGATAACCAAATATCCTTAAGTGATTGATGTATGGTTTTGTACTGGTGAAAACCTCTTCAAGAGTTTATTATCAATATGAGAGTGTGGACATTTGTTTTGTATCTACACTGTAGTATTGGATGCTTCTACCCAAAGAGAAGTTTCTATGTTTTGATCAAGAAGCATTGCCTTGGAAGCTTCTACAAAGGTTTTGTTTTTCCTTTCAGCAACCCCATTTTTTTGTGGATTGTAAGGGACAGTGAACTCCCTCTTGAATCCCATCATCTTTACAAAATTGTTTAAACATATCTGATGTATATTCCCTCCCGCTGTCTGTTCTTAAGGTTTTTATTTTTCTTCCAGAGGAATTTTCAGTAAGGGACTTGAATTCCTTAAATCTTTTAAGGATCTCCTCGGATTCTTTACATTTAAGGAAATAGATCCAGGTCTTCCTGGAGAGTCGTCAACAAAGATTACATAATATAGAAACCCTCCTAATGAAGAGATAGACATGGGCCCACACAAATCTCAATGAACTAATTCTAATACATTATTTGTTTTGCTAGAACTATTCTGAAATGATCCCTTAGTGATTTTACCTAAGGCACACCCCTTGCATGCCCCAGAGTGGTATTGTTTAAGTTTTGGTAATCATGTGACTAATCTTTCCATGGAATATAGGGCTCTAAAATTTAGGTGTCCTAATCTTCTATACCATATTTCATTAGAGTCTGCAATTTCATGGATAAGGGCTAGAATTGGTTCTGTACATAGCTCGTACAAATAACCTTGTCTCTTACCTATGGTTTGTGCTTTCTTAAAAGTAGAGTTCTTTGCCCATGCCAATACTTTACCATCCATGAAGGTTACCTTGTATCCTTTATCTTCAAGTGCAGATATGGAGACTAAATTTTTTTGATACCTGGAACAAAAAATACCCCAGTGAGTTGAATAGAGATGCCTGACTTCAGTTTAATGGTGCAAGTTCCAACACATTTCACTGGATGTGCAGAGTCATCTCCAATAGTTACTTCCTCATCAGTTTCTTCTACCATGGAATCTAATAGTTCTTTGAATCCTGTAACATGTCTTGAGGAACCATTGTCTATGACCTAGGTACTTTTATTAGAAACTTGATTTGAAAGTGCGGAGTAGAATACAAACTTCTCAGATTCATGCTCTTCCTTAGTCTTCTTTACCTTGTCAAATGAGGCTTGATGCTTTTTGTATGGACAATTTACTACATAGTGTCCATACTGATCGCATCTGAAACATTATACCTTTGACATATCTTTCTTGGATTTACCATTCCCATTATTGTTTTTCCTTTTCTTGAAATGCTTATTTTCTTTCTTGTGGGAATTTACATTTAATACATGAAGATTTTCATCAATAGTTTTCCTCAAGTCCTTTCTTTTCTAGTCTTGATTCTTCTTGGAGACAATCTGATCTTCACCGGTCAAATTTTGGAAATTTAGACCTAGCACTGATGCCTGAAACAAATGTCTCCCATGAGTCAGGTAGACCATCTAAGGCAATTAATGATAATTCCTTACATTCTATCTTGTACCCAAGTGTTGACAATTGATCTCTTAGAGCTGAGATTCTCATAAAGTATGAGTTGATTGATTCGCCTTTGTTCATACTTATATGGTTAATCTCTCTCTTCAGGGCTATGGTCGTGTTGGCACTACTTATTTCATAAGTGTTTACAAGTATTTTAAACATGTGATATGTCATTTCATATTTTGTCAAGAGTGGTACAATATGATCTCTGAGTCCAATGATTATGATTTTCATGGCCTTATCATTTCCTTCAATCCATTTAGTTTTCTCTGGATCATTCTCGGGTTCTATCTTGTCTTCTTTTATGAATGAATCAACCTTATTTTCTTTTAGTGTCATTAGTATTTTGAACTTCCATGATGAAAATTTATTTCCTCCTTCAAGCCTATTCTCAAATCTGATAACACTTGCCATGGAAATGTGATATGATATAAATTATATGTAAATGTCTTAAGTTTGAAAGCTTCTTGGATCTTCTTTAACTTGGCTCTGATACCATGTAAATGCAAATCAAACTTCTATTCAAATGATAAATTATCTTTTGTATCCATTTTATTTTCTTTATGAATATATTGTGAATATACAAACTTCTAATTAAATTCTTTTTGTGATCAAATGTTATAAGTCACGTAAATGATAAGTCGTGACTCTAATGAGCCACGTCTTATCATTGACGTGACTCTTTATAACAAATATGGTGATCGTTGTTAACAATAATTAAACTGATATTGAATTGGCACTGCATAACATATGCACCGATAATACTATCGGTATTACACGGTAGTGTAAACTGATAGTATTTCGGTATATATTAAATCGATACTAATCAGATGTTAACAATACATATTGTTTGTCAATCGATATTCATCGATCATGACTTATGACAATCGATAGTTATTGATAATCAATATTCATAGATTCATTACTTATGATAATCGATAGTTATATGTTGATGAGAATATTTATCATTATGAATGACTATATATATATATGTGGATATATATTAATGTATGTATAATAATAATCCATATTATTATATGTACGTTAATATATATGCATGTATGTATCATGTATTCTCATTTATATATATTTATCTTATCGACGCTATCATATTTTAACAGGCATCATAACAACATCTAAAGGCACAATACTAAACCCTATCAACTTCCACACATCAAGTAGCACATCACTTCATCAAGTTGACATCAATGCACATAGCTAGTTGACATCAATGACAATAATGAACACATGACACATTCATGTCATTCTTGCCCTTCCTGTCGAATTTCAAAACCACTTCAGTAGAAACATACTACAAGTGTTCCACGCTAGAGGCGAGATCTTCAGAGAAAGGAAGAAGAAAGTGAAAGCACACTAGGCTAAGGCAATGTGTTAGAATGTAAATCTTATACAATATTTTGAATTTCCTTCCATAAGAAAGCATACTAACATATTTTTATCATTTAGGACAACTATAAATTTACTCCTTTATAAGATTAACATAAGATAACGTGTACCCTAATAAATAGCTAGCTCTCTAAAAGTATTTATAAATAATATTAATCTTTATAGAAAATATAAAGTAATAGATTCAATGAAAAAAAAAAAGAATGCAAGACTAATGAGATCAAATCTTCATAAAAAGTGGTGGAGAGATACAAACTAAGAAGAAAGCAAATGTCTTACATCAAATTTGATGAAGTGGTATAGGTAAAGAACTTCCATTTTTTCATAATCCTCCTTGAAGTCATAATTCATCTTTATGCATTTAATTTTTTAAATTAATACATATTTTTCAATTCTTTTAATATCTATACCCACAATTCTATTAAATAGGTTATTCTATGTAAAAAAAATTGTTTAAGGTTATTAAAAACAGTTACTCTTATTAGTAAATATATACATACTTGTGTTAGTATTAAACTTTACATGAACTCAATAATTATATGTAATTTGTTAATAATATGGTTGTGCATAGGTTGTACCACACTATTAGTGGTAGTTTTATATGTGGTTATTTCTCTAGGTAGTTTTTGATGTTCTTCTATTGTTAGTGTGTTATTTGTTCTTACACCCTTGAACTATGGTTCTATAAGAGTCAACACCTTTGTTTTGTTGCTGATTAATATCAAAAATAATTGAAACAGTGCAAAACAAAATCAACAATGATACTTGAAATTTTGATGTAAGTGTGTCATTACAAATTTCTTAAACTAACTAATCAATCTATAACAAAATTAGTGATGCTCATTGGAATGCTCTAATACATGAGAATACATTGTTTGTTCAAGGCTGTCATTCTTATAATTATGCAATCATTTACATATGCAATCATTTACATAGTTTTTGGATCTATCATGTGCAATTCATATGATATAATTATAGAGATTTGATCATTATAAAATATTTTAATCTTCAAGACACATGTTTTGAATGTATTTTCAACATAACTGTGGTGGAAATTTACTAATAAGAGTATGTCTTCCTTTCATCAAATTCCTGCAATACCAAGTCAAAACTTTTTAAAATGATCGAAGACAATATGCAAACATGTAAGAGACATCCTGAATGTTGATGTTCTAATAAATATCTTAAAATGAATTAGTTAGTAGACACGACAGTTGTATAGTAAAAATATAATAGCTTTATTTCAAATTTCAATTTTAAATTTTAAATTTTCTCTCATCAAATTACACAATTGATTTTATTTAAATTTTTTATATAATTTTATTAAAAAAAACTAGTTGCAGGCAGCAAAGTTCCTGCCAAAGATATGGAAAAACTATAATAATTTTGTATTTAAAGATTAGATTAGCTCATATTTCAAAATATAAAATGTGACAGTTCTTGGAATAATAAGGAAGAAGAATATAAAGCTCAATTGTCACCAGAAGAAGCCACTTCTCTTAATAAAATTGCAGAACTATTCCAGGACATAAATAAAAAATCATATCCACCGCAGGAGATAACCCGCTAAAATTAGTGTTTGTTTATTTTATCAGACGACAACACAATTTAATTAAAGATTTACATTTTATATTTGGATAAATTAAAAACTGTTATAATTATTATTTTTTAATTAAAATATAAATGTCTTTTCTACTGATAATGCTTCACTATATCAGCTCGTAATTCAAAGCAGCAACAAGAATATAATATAAAACTGATTGAAACTGTGAAATTAAAGCTGAGTTACTTGTTTGGTATCTATAAAACTAAATTTCTAGTTTACTGCAAAATTCTGGTCTGAGATTTGCTAGATAGATATTTCATTTGCTCTGTTGTTGTTAGTGCTGACATGAGAGCTGGTGGTAGTTAACAAAACTACCAAAACTAGAGTATGATTTGAACTTTCTAACAACATTGAGTATGATTTGAACTTTCTAACAACATTGGCAAACTATCAGCCAAAAAGCCTTCAAGCAAACGTTAGCAATCTGTCAAAGCTGCAAAGATTGGTTATGCTGAGTTGTTATTCTGCGCGGAAGTCAATTCCTTGTGCCATTTTGAATATCTGAGGATAACACTAATATTACGAGTGGATCTTAGTAATTTGATCTAAATCCCTAAAAATGTTGATGATAAATACCCAAAGAAGTCTGTTGCATTGTGCACACTGAATGGCTCACTCCATTTCCAATCTACTGAAATTGTTTCATCCCATGCTTTTGGCGTAAACATAAAATTAAGCGATCAAAATACCCCACAGCAAAAACAGAAAAAATGAAGTAAAGTTTTACTGGCAGCACTAGACACCCAGCCGGGCAGCTGGGAGAAGATTACAAGAGTCAATTAGCGTCTGTCAATAACAATAAATTGACAGGAATATTAAATAATAACAAACAAATTCTTTTCGGTTATTTGGAATGCTTTGCAGGATGGTGGACTTGACTATATAGTACTGGTGTATGCTCGGCTGATTGGTGTTGCTGATCCTTTTGTCTCTGAATCTTTATAGTCAGACTTCCCGGTTACCCAATGCCTCTTTTATGTATTGCAGTTCCTGTGCACCTGTGCACCTGTTACCATTGCTCGTGAACACTGGGTTGCATGGACGCGGCAGCAGTTATCAACTTCTTCTGTGGTATTGATGGATGATAGACGCCTGGATATGCCCTCGACATCAAGGATATCTCCTTCTCCATCTGAACCTCTTCATCCCTTTTCTCCCCAGGGTATCTTCTTTTGGATGTATGTGGGTTGGGTGGGTTTTGATTCGACATAGTTTCTGATATTTCGGGTGGGTTTTTTGGGTTGGGGAACAGGGTAGCTTCTTTTAGAATTCATATTTTGTTTCACGGGCTCAAACCGGGGATTTCTTTCTGGTTTTTTCCCACCGGTATGCCCACCTGAACCAGGCAACTGTAAAAACTTCATTTTATTTTAATAGAATTCCTGACTGCCACTTTTATCAAAAAAAAAAAAAAAAAAACTCATAAAGAGCTGAACAGAATTCACTGTTATTACAGTTGGACCAAATCAGCAATCAATTAAACAATATTAACCAAACTTTTCAATCAGAATCAAAGAAAGGTAATTCTCAATAGCAGTTGTTCCACGGTACTTCACAGCATACAGCAGGAAACAGGACACGCGGTTGTTCCTAATCCTATCTATGAATGCAGAGTTATTGATATTGCTTATGATGACAATTCTGCCCATGATGACATTTCTGCCCAATTGAAGCTACATACCAAGAATATTATAATGATTTGAAAACAACTGTTATTTTCAAACACGCATTTTCAAAATTGCCCCAATTTTTTTGACTCTGTTTTGAAGATGGCAAATTACACAAATTTTTACCCTGTTTGTCAGAACAGAGTTTATGGTGTTACCTGCCGGCTTAAAACCAGCAAGAACAGCAGTGCCTTGAACAACAGTACCCGGAGCAGGCATCATCCCAAATAAAATCGTTATTAAGAAAAAAAATGGTTACTATAGACACGTATATGATGTCTAATTCAAATCACAATACATATTAAAAAAAATATACCACAGAACATGTTCTAAGCGAATTGTATTTTTGTCAGAGAACGCATCGTTTCCATTTTATGTAAACATAGAAAAACTAGAATAGCATTCTCTTAAACCATAAGAGAATCTAATACAGCCTTCACTAGACGAGCTCAAATAACAAGACGTATAAGATGCAATACCATTCAATACTCCCTCAGCACCTAATTTTATGAAAAAAATATTTAATATTTGCCTGCTACTAGGACAAAGAATATTTCAATTTGTGTCTATTACAATCCTTTCTAACTCTCCAGTCCAGGAAGCGTATAAACACCAGTGGAATGCTCATCTGACAGGTTGCCTATTCTTGGAGGACGGTCAATTATATTACACTGGCTGATGTCCAAGTGCTGCAGCTGTGACAGGTTACTAATGGTTTCCGGAAGGCTTTTTAACCCCTCACAGTATGAAATGTGTAAGTATTGCAGCTGGGACAGGTTTCCTAAGGTATCTGGTAGAATATTCAACCCCTTACACCATTTCAAATCCAAGATCCGCAACTGTGACAAGTTGCCAATGGTATCAGGGAGGATTTTTAATCCTTCACAACCTGTCAACCCCAAGAGCTGTAGCTGTGACAGGTTGCCAATGGTATCAGGGAGAATTTTTAACCCTTTACAATCAAACAAATCCAAGGTCTGCAGCTGTGACAGGTTACCAATGGTATCTGGGAGAATATTTAACCCCTTGCACCATTTCAAGTTCAAGACCTGCAGTTGTGACAGGTTGCCAATGCTATTGGGGAGGACTTTTAATCCTTCACAACCTGTCAACTCCAAGAGCTGCAGTTGTGACAGGTTGCCAATGGTACCAGGGATGATTTTTAACCCTTTACAATCAAACAAGTCCAAGGTCTTCAGCTGTGACAGGTTGCCAATGGTCTCCGGGAGACTATCTAACCCCTTACACCATTTCAAGTTCAAGATTTGTAGCTGTGACAGGTTGCCAATGGTATCAGGGAGGAATTTTAATCCTTCACAACCAGTCAACTCCAAGAGCTGCAGCTGTGACAGGTTGTCAATGGGGTATCAGGGAGGATTTTTAACCCTTTACAATCGAACAAGTCCAAGGTCTGCAGCTGTGACAGTATGCCAATGGTATGTGGGAGAATATTTAACCCCTTACACCATTTCAAGTTCAAGACCTGCAGCTGTGACAGGTTGCCAATGGTATCAGGGAGGATTTTTAATCCTTCACAACCTGCCAACTCCAAGAGGTGCAGCTGTGACAAGTTGCCAATGGTATCAGGGAGGATTTTTAACCCTTTACAATCAAACAAGTCCAAAGTCTGTAGTTGTGACAGGTTGCCAATGGTCTGTGGGAGAATATTTAAACCCTTACACCATTTCAAGTTCAAGAGTGGCAGTAGTGACAAGTTGCCAATGGTATCGGGGAGGAATTTTAATTCTTCACAACCAGTCAACTCCAAGAGCTGCAGCTGTGACAGGTTGCCAATGGTATCAGGGAGGATTTTCAACCCTTTACAATCGAACAAGTCCAAGGTCTCCAGCTGTGACAGGTTGCCAATGGTCTCTGGGAGAATATCTAACCCATTACACCATTTCAAGTTCAAGACCTGTAGCTGTGACAGGTTGCCAATGGTATCGGGGAGGAATTTTAATCCTTCACAACCTGTCAACTCCAAAAGCTGCAACTGTGACAGGTTGCCAATGGTATCAGGGAGCATTTTTAACCCTTTACAATTGAACAAGTCCAAGGTCTGCAGCTGTGACAGGTTGCCAATGGTCTGTGGGAGAATATTTAAACCCTTACACCATTTCAAGTTCAAGAGCGGCAGTAGTGACAAGTTGCCAATGGTATCGGGAAGGAATTTTAATCCTTCACAACCAGTCAACTCCAAGAGCTGCAGCTGTGACAGGTTGCCAATGGTATCAGGGAGGATTTTTAACCCTTTACAATCGAACAAGTCCAAGGTCTCCAGCTGTGACAGGTTGCCAATGGTCTCTGGGAGAATATCTAACCCATTACACCATTTCAAGTTCAAGACCTGTAGCTGTGACAGGTTGCCAATGG
>MU226197.1:310146-332526 GCA_018584345.1 Thuja plicata
GAATATCTAACCCATTACACCATTTCAAGTTCAAGACCTGTAGCTGTGACAGGTTGCCAATGGTATCGGGGAGGAATTTTAATCCTTCACAACCTGTCAACTCCAAAAGCTGCAACTGTGACAGGTTACCAAGGGTATCAGGGAGGATTTTTAACCCTTTACAATCGAACAAGTCCAAGGTCTCCAGCTGTGACAGGTTGCCAATGGCCTCTGGGAGAATATCTAACCTATTACACCATTTCAAGTTCAAGACCTGTAGCTGTGACAGGTTGCCAATGGTATCAGGGAGGAATTTTAATCCTTCACAACCTGTCAACTCCAAAAGCTGCAACTGTGACAAGTTGCCAATGACATCAGGGAGGATTTTTAACCCTTTACAATCGAACAAGTCCAAGATTTGCAGCTGCGACAGGTTGCCAATGGTATCTGGGAGAATATTTAAGCCCTTACACCATTTCAAGTCCAAGACCTGCAACTGGGACAGGTTGCCAATTGTCTTCAATTGCCAAATGTTCTCCACAAACCTAGAGTGACGTGGAAGTGTCACTGCTGTATCCATCCCCATTGCAAAGGTGCAATGTTCCAACCTTAACCATATCAAACTTGGAGGAATCATGGCTAGTGTGTCTTCAATCATGCCTCCAATGGACAGATTCTGCAAATTAAGATAGCTAAGATCAAGATTGCAAAACATTTCAGGCCTTTGTGGACTGCTTTTATTGAGTTGGAGACGAGAGATATTGGTGGTTTTGTATAGGGTGCTTAAATGGGTAGCCTCCCATAGGCGGGTACCTTTTTTTTCTGTTTTAGCAATGGTCTGCCCCATATCTCGCAAGTGGTCATGCATATCAAATAATCCTTTGTCATCAATCTTTATCAATGACTTGATTGAGAGATTAAATATGGCAGTGTCTACCATCTTGTACATGGATTTCCAGAACACAATGGGAGATGTTTTGACCTCTCTATTGAAAAAGCAAGCAATGTCCAAAAATATTTCTTTTTCTTCCTCACTAAGACTATCATAGCTGACTTTGAGCCTTTTGTGAATGCCTGGTTGGAGAGTAATGTTGCTAAGAGCTTCGTTCCAGCAACCTGCATAATCCTTCTTATCATACAAAAGAGATCCAATTACTTCCAATGAAAGAGGATGCCCCTTACAAGCTTCTACTATTTTTTTGGACATATCTTCATAACTGGGACTTGGACATGCTCTCAGAAAAGCATGCCAGCTGAACAGCTGGAGAGCTTCATTCATCTCCAATCCACTCATCTCACGGATGCATTGGACCTGAGCAATATTAAGAATGTGTTTATCTCTTGAAGTTATAATAACTCTGCTGTGAGGAGCCAACCAATCCCCAACCAAAGCATCCAATTGTTGAACATCATCCACATCATCCACAATAAGCAGCACCCGAATTCCTCCCAGATGATATCTCAACAAAGATTTGCCTTCTTCAATGCTATCCACCTCTCCACGATACTTGCATAAATCTTTAAGAATTTTTCTTCGCAAATCTCTAAGCCCTTTCGGGTCTGCCGCAGTCATGCGAATATTAAATATAAAAGAAGCAGCTTCGAAGTCTGCATAAAGTTGATTGTACAAGGCCTTGGCAATTGTGGTCTTGCCAATACCACCAATACCCCATATTCCAAGTTTCACCACCTCATTCACTGAATTGAGATGCAATTCCTTAATAAGAGCATTCTGTATGCTGTCTACTCCCACTGGATGCTTGGCAACTTCTAACGGCACTCTGCCCAATATCTGAAAGAGGTCATGCACCACCTTTTTCACAAGCCGATCTTCAGAGCTGCAAAAGTAATAGCGAGAGTAGGTGAAGCGCCATTATTATCCTCGCACAGACATAAGCAGAGCAGTAAAATAAAACACATGATATGAAAGAGAAAATTTGGAAAACACAATACTACTTTTATGCATATTAAAGAGCAATTGTAAAAAATTAGTCGGTGGTAAAATAATTAACATTTGAGAGTGCCCAACTTTGGGCACTTAGCAAAACAGTTGCCATTAAAATGTTCAGGAGCCTACAAAAACAGTTTTAAGAATAAAAGTAGTCTTTGAATGTTTAAGATAAAATTTGTAAATGAAATAATTATAAATAATCGATTGGACAAAAATAAGATAAAATAATATTATTTATTTATTAACAATTAAATACTATCTTTTTACACTTCAAGAATGCAGCCAGGCCCCAACCTTTTAAGAATAAAATAATTGAAAAGCATTTATTTTTTGCATTTATTCTTAGTTGACTATTTTTATAAATATAAATTAAAAAATTTCATCAAATAAAAAATATAGAAATAAATTTAAAACTTAGAATTATAATTCTTAACTTCTTGATATAAAATAAATTTTAAAACCAAAAAATTATATTAAAAAAATATTAAAGAAGAGATTTAGATTTTATATTATTAGATTATATGAAAAAAAAATGATTAGAAAGCACAATAACTAAAGACTTATTAGTGATGGGGGGAAAGGATCCGTTATGATCCAAAACTTCCAATAAAAATTATTGGAGAAAAAGAATCCTCGCGCGCTCTACAACTAGGGTTTGAAGCCGAAGTATAGTTTGTACTCCTCGCGCGTGCGTTCTAGGTGTGCCATTAATGGCATCAACTTCTCCTAGAGCGGCAAAGGATAATAATGCCTCGAGCATTAATGACGGTGGCTTTAAAGCCCCAATGAAAACTATTCGGAGCATTATAGACCTGAAGGCAACTAAAGAAGTTCTCTCGCAGCCAGAAGGTAGCGTCCAAACCAGCAAAGGTGATGGAGAACGAAGTGAGCAAAGCAAGCCCCGGTCGTTCAAACAAGCAGTCCAAAACAAGTGGACAATCACAGATGGAGCCTAGTTTGTCTCAACAATTACCCAGGCCCCAGCCGCGACCGCAGGAACTAGAGGTAAGATTCCCCCAACCCCCCAACTCGTTATTAAACCTAATCTCTAGATGCATTCTATTATAGAGCAGGAAAAAAGTAGGCTTAGAGATACTGCAATCTTCTTCGCTGCTGTTAATGTTTCTAGATTACCCTCAAGAGCTTTCCTCAACGATTGGTTTCAGCATGTGTGGAACCTTAAACTTGGTTTTCATTTCTCATACTGTCATATGCTTCAAAAAGGTCTTTTTTTGCTTTTCTTTTGTGATTTGAAAACCCAGCAGTCCATCGTTAATAAACAGTTCTAGAAAGTAGGGCCTTACGAGTTTCGATCCATTCCGTGGTCCCTTGAGGCCTCTCACAATGAAGTTCTTGCCCTATCGAGCCCGAGATGGGTGGTTATCGATAATCTTCCCCCGTTTCTTCTTAGCCTTATTCCACAGGCGCTCGAACCCGTTAGTAAGGTTCTAAAAATCGACCAATCTAATGTACTTATCCCCCACACCGATGTTCGTGTGCTCATATCCCTCAAGCCTGGAATTGATGTCCCTGACTCCTTGCATTTTGACCTTGGCGGCTCTCTCGTTATCTGCTCGGTTACTTTCCTGGGAGGGATTAACAGTTGTTATCTCTGTAGGAAAGAAGGGCACATTAAACAGGATTGCCCCCTTCTAGCCAAACGAGCTCCTTCCACTGATATACCTAACAATGCGGTTGATAAAACTCCACTACCCATTGCTCTCAACTCCACTTCTGAACCTAATTCGTCCCCGCCACCCCCATCCCACCCTACGGAAAACCCCAAGGATAACTTAAAATCGTTGCCTCAGAAGGAGACAAACCCTAATAACTGGATGCAGAACTCCCAATTGCTTTCAGATACATTGGATAAACTTAAAGGATAGTTTGACAAACAATCTTCTTCTCCTCCCCCTTGCAACCTGGAGATCCCTAAAGTCTTACACGACCTTCCTAAGGCCAAAGACCTTGACATTGGATTGAAGAACAAAGGCTCCCCCCCTCCTCCAAACACAGAACACTGAATGCTAAGCAGATTGCTTTGAAAAGGATCCAATTGAAGGCAGATAAAGCCAAGGCTATCCCTAAACCCAAATGGAAGATTTACTTTGTCCCATCTTCAGGTCGAGGAGATTTTTCTGTCCTAGCTCCTCCCATAGACATCTCGGTAGGGAAGGGAGTTGGCCCTGGTAACTTCCCTATACCTCCCTCTATCCCCAGTATTGCTCCTAAAGAACCCAATTTGCTCTCACCACAAGAGCAGGAGGATAAACTCAATGGCTTCTCAGTGGTGGTGATCCCTGCTCCCCCCCACCCCCCTTCGGACAAAAGGATGCTGCCCCCCGAGGAGGTAAGTGCAGGACTACCTCCCTTGGCTACAAAGGTGCCTAGAGAGAAGATAGGACAGAAGGACAATCTGGATCTTGAAGAAGGAGAAATTCAATCCAGAACAAAGCGGATTGAACACAGAGGTGGAAGGCTCCTTTGTCTTCACCTCCGATGACCACAAAAGAAGGAAGAGATCAAGTAAGCCTGAGCGGATCTCCCCTTTGGAAGGAGTAGAGGGAGTCATTATTAAAAAGAAGAGAGGTAGGCCCCCCAATCAGAGTGAGAATCCGAAGCCTTTCAAAGCTAGTAAGAAAGATATCCCCCCCTATTTCAAGAGCTTCAAGGCTCTAATGGATACTAGCAAGTAACTCTATGATTCTAAACCTTTCATCATGGAATGTTAAAGGCTTGGAATCCTCTGATAGAAAGTATGTGGTTAAGAGGTTCCTCCGTACCTTTAAAGATATTGGTATACTTTTGGTTCAAGAAGTTAAAGCAGTAGGGTTCTCGCTTGATTTAGCACTAAAGTGCATTTGGAAAGATGCAGAGGCCTTTTCCACTCAACACCAAAAGGGCAGAGGTGGTACCTCTATCCTTGTAGGGCCCAAGTGGAGAAAGCCAATCAAGAGATGGGGCTTCTCTCCTTGCAACAGAGCAGTGTG
The DNA here is from genome assembly GCA_018584345.1 of Thuja plicata. NCBI lineage: Eukaryota > Viridiplantae > Streptophyta > Pinopsida > Cupressales > Cupressaceae > Thuja > Thuja plicata. The sequence continues at coordinate 315,067 of MU226197.1, forward strand.
GGTAATCTTTACAGAAGCAGACACTACCTTTGGTATTTGTTCAATCTATGCCCCAAATGACCATAATGAAAGGATTGAGCTTTGGAAGTTGATCTCTGAGCATGACAATATTCCTTGGGTGGTTGCTGGAGATTTCAATATGATAGAGAGGGCCCAAGACAAATCAGGGGGTGTGAGGTTTGAGTGGAAGGGTAACGAGATGATCTTTTGGAACAGGATGATTTCCAAATTGAACCTTTTTGACCCCTTGGCTAACAAAAAAAGTGAATCCAAAGGTATTTGGTTCACCTGGTCCAACTACCAAAAAGGAGAGAGGAGGATCTACTCCAGACTTGATAGAGTTTATATGAATAGACTATTATTCAGCTGTCCCAACACCACTATGGATAATAGTGTCAGGGTCCTACCTTTCACCCTTTCTGATCACCACCCAATCCTTACCTCCATTCAATTGGTCTCTAAGGGGTGTAGCTCCCCTGTCAGAAAGACAGGCTTTGCTCTGAATTCCTCTCCTTAAAGATCCTGATGTTCTTGCAACCATCAAGATTATTTCCTGGTTCAATGAAGAGGTGGCAGAACATAGCTCTGAAACTGACAGGTGGAATCGGACTACAGAGTCCTGGTAGACCATAATCAAGATTGTAGGCAAGAAGAGAGCTAAGGATGCAAGGAGGGTTGAGGTGAAGCTGGTGGAGGAACTCCAAGTTGCTGAACTGCACATTCAAAAATACCCTCATGACCCTTTCCTATTGGATAATGTTATGCACTGCAAGGAAGCGCTCAGGAATCTGCAATTGGACAAGACCAGAGGGGCCAAGATTTGGTTTGATCAACTGGATCAACTTGGGGGACAGAGGTTCTAAATTCTCCTTTCAGACATTGAAGAAGAAAGAAGCTAGAGACAATATCACCTGTATTAGAGAACAAGGGGTTGACATCACCACTCAAGAAGGCATTGTCAATTCCTTCTCCTCGTTCTATAGCCATCTTTTCACCACAAAGGACAATGCTGGTATGGAAGCAGCTAGGCAGAAGATCAAAAGTATCATCCCTAGGAAACTTAATGAGGAAGATGTTGATAAGATAGGAAGAGATCTCTCAGTTGAAGAACTCAAAAGTGTTATCTTGAGTATGGCCAACGAAAAGGCCCCTGGCCCGGATGGTCTCACTGTAGAATTCTTCAAGATTAATATAGATTGGGTAACACAACCTACTCAAGACATATAGAGAGGCTTTTGCCACTGGGACCTTGGACCCTATCGTCAATGTCGGTCTCATCAAGCTAGTTCCCAAAGATGGGGACAGACTCTTAATCAAAAACTAGAGGCCAATCACCTTACTTAACGTAGGCTACAAAATTCTGGCCAAAGTTTTGGCCCTAAGGATTGCTAATCTCCTTCCAAAAGTTATCAACAAGACCCAAACAAGATTTGTCAAGGGGAGATACATACTGGAAAACCTTATTACATGTTGGGAAGCCAGGGACTGGGCCAAGGAAACAGGGCAGAGCAGCTCTATGCTTCTCACTGATTATGAGAAGGCTTATGACAGAATTGAATGGAACTTTACTCTCTGTATGTTAGACAGCCTGGGGTTTCCAATCACCTTCTGCAAAATGGTCTCCACACTCCTGAATGGTGCTGCTGCAGCCATAGAGATAAATGGGGTCAAATCCAAAAATTTTGAACTTACCAGATCCATCAGACAGGGATGCCCTCTTGCCCCATCACTGTCTGTTATTGCCGCTGACTCCCTCCACTATCTGCTCAGAGATAACACCCTATCCCCCCAGTGTTGCAGGGGTGACCCTTCCAAATGGGGAAGAAATATCCAACATCCAATTCGCTGATGACACAGCTATCCTTATGGCCCTGGAGGAGGAAAACATAAGTAGACTTATGACTAAGTTGGACATATTTTGTCAAGCATCAGGTAGCAAAATCTCTATTGCCAAATCAGTTATGTTAGGGTGGGATGCCCACCCCCCAGGATGGTGGATGAAACATGAACTGGAATGGGGAGGCCCTGACCACATTGTCAAATACCATACCTGGGGATACCGTTCGCAGTGGAACCCAACATTAACAATATGTGGAACTGGATCAAAGACAGGATTAATAACAAGCTCAACAAGTGGGACAGTAACATGCTATCCTTCCCAGGTAGAGTGCAGATCTGCCAGAAAATCCTCTCCTCCTATCCTATTTTCTACTCCTCAACTTGGCTCTTTAACCAAAATCAATTCGAGCACATCCAGAAGATCATCAGGAACTTCCTTTGGTCAGACGACAGAGGTAAACAAAAGCTCCATGCAGTCTCTTGGGCCTGGTGCACCAAAGATAAGAAGTGGGGAGGCATTGGACTTAAAGATCTCAGGACTCAAGGCATAGCCCTAGCAGCCAAATGGATTGCTAAAGCCTCAATTGGGGATGAACCTTGGAAGGTCTTGGTGAGGAAAAACCTCTCTAGAGCCCACCCATGTAAAGCTAAGAAATGGAGGGAACTGTGCTACTCTGATCTGTTGGGGCTAGAGTGCAGCATTAGTGTCCAGGGCTCAAATGTCTTTAAGGCTATTTGGAAATCTTGGAGATATGTAGGTAAATTCATTTGCACCACTGGCCCTCTGGAAGGGAATGGAGTGGTTTGTAGTGCCAAGTCAATCTGGTGGAATCTGAAACATAATGGCAAACCCCTAGCTCTCCTACAGGGATGCTCTGCTAGGAGGTGGGCAAATAAAGGTGTGAAATGCTTCCAAGATATACTTGAAGGAGGGGTTTTGATCCCTTGGGAGAAATTGGCCGCAGACTTTAACCTGCGTCACTCCCAAAAGAGAACCCATGCCCTACTCTCTGTTGCACTCCCCAACCTTGGTAGGATATCATCCTACTGCTCCAAAGATAATTGCGCGTTCCAGCTTTACTTGGCCTGATTCCTCCCCTCTGCACCTGGTCAAAAGTAAATACCTCTACCAAAACCTCACTCATGGTCCTGAAATCCTTACCCACACTAATCTCATATGGCATCTTGATACTCCCCTCTCAGACTGGAACACTTTCTTTACCAATCTGTGGGCGAGACCTGTGGAACCTAATGTCGCTTGTTTCCTTTGGAGACTCTTTCTTCACAAGCTTCCCTTCAAAAAACCTAGTGGAGAACCTAACATCTGTACAATTTGTAAACTCCCGGAGTCTGTCCACCATTTTTTCTTTGAATGTTTGTTTGCTTCGGAGATTTGGTTTATGTTTGGCCTTTCCTACAACTCTGACTTCAATGCTCTGAACATAGTTTCTGGAAATTTTAACAGCAGCAAGTTTTACAATTCTTTTTGGTCCTTACTCTCTTCTGTTATATTATGGAATATTTGGAAAGCAAGGAATAATGATGTTCTGGCAAGGAAGGCAAGGAATCTTATTGAGTCTCACAAGAGACTCATATATCTTAATATCTCTCTGCAGGTCACTGCCATTCTGAAGCTGAAAGAAGACAAATTCCTCCAGATTCTTAAGGAGGGTAAGGGCACTGTATATAAAGAGGATATTGCTCATGGGTTCACTACCAACAAGGCTGGAACAAAGTTCACTAACCTGCTCTCGGAGTTTCTGAAGCAAGCCAAAGAGGGTAGCAGGGGACCTGCCAGTGATGCAACTAATGTTGGGAGCCACAAAATCATTGGATACACTGCTATATCCCCGAATTCTAATGCTTCCGATGCAGATCATGATGACCCCCCAAAATGATTTCTAATTTTGTTCACCAGTAGTTTATGCTTCAAGTATCTATCGTAGACAATAGTATGTTATTATCGTAGATAGTTATGATATTTTGATCCACCATTTTTTATCGGGCTGTGTACAGCACTCCAGCCGTTTTGTAATAACTCTTAACTCTCAGTGTATGTTTTTGTTCCTCCGATATTCAATAGAAAAAAAAATGATTAGAATTTTATTAATTGAAATTATTTAAAATTTTAAAGACTATTTGTAAGAAATAGTTGTTAAATGTTTTTAAATTGCTTATAATTGATACTATAATCAAATTCAATTTATTGATGAGTTTTGTTATTTTCATTGGAAAAATGATATTCATTATTTTGTTTTTAATAATTAAAATTGTAATAAAGGCCCCTTAATAGGCCGAAGAGTGATAAACCTCTACAGAGGGTGAACACAAGATGTTGCCCGAAATGAGCAAGGATGTATAGTGGGGATAGGGGCTCAAAGGCTGGTAGATGGAACTAACAATGGCATTGTGAAAGGACACATGGATACCTAGTACCTATTGGCAAGTGGCTCATTCAAGAGTGTTCTAGAACACCTTAGGGTTGTCATTTATGGTAACACATCTGGTATGGATGGTCGCATGGTGTGAAACACAGTTTTGGGGTTATGACTTGTAAAAATGACTAAGTACAGAAAGCAGAAATATAGAGTATAGCAGTACAGTTTTGGTCAACGAAGACAGCATATGATGAATGAAGACATGCGAGCTTAGAAGAAGCTATTTTGACGTATGATAGACCTTCAGTTAGGGTCGCTTGAGTTTTGGAGTTCAAAGATGAAAGATACAGATAGTTGAAGTCATGCGAAGACAGTGATACAACAAGACAGAGCAGTTGAATGGTCGCAATGATTGAGGAAGTGTAACGGTGAATCCTAACATGCTAAGTTGGATTTGGTTTGGGTACTACCTCTATTTTTGTAATGTATGATTGTCGACTTTATATTTTAGTTTTGTAAAGGTGTTAGTTCCATTTTGTGATGTGTTTGGAAGCCGACTAGGTAATGTAATAATGTGTGTGTGTGTGTATGAGGAACTTTTGAGGAACGAAGTATGAGATTGTATGAGTATGGATGTGATGCGAACAAATGAATGAATGCATTGTGATGTCAAAATCAGACAGATGGTGATGCGAGCTACAACTGGAACTACCTAAGCATAGCAAATGCTTGTATTGTTCACTATTGAGAAAATCATTGTAACAGAATCATATTCCTGATTGTATGAGCAGTGAGCTCAGTATACCTTTAACAAGGTTTTGTATTCCTCTAACAAGGAAATGTGCTAATGTAATAATCAGCTCCTAAGAGGGCTAGGTCTCCTAGCAGGGACAGTATATTTTTAGTGCATATTTGTGGGTACCATCCCCACCGGGATTTTCCCTTGGCCAGGGTTTCCTCGACAACAAATTCATGATGTTATGAGTTGTGTGTTTTGTGTTTATGTTCTTTTCATTTCAGTATTTATCTAGTTAAGTTGGAATTTAATTGGTTTAAGTTTTAAGTGTTGTAATACTGATTCACCCGTGTCTCAATATTACATAATCCTAACAATTGGTATCAGAGCTTTTGGCCATTGAAAAGAAAGCTTAGCAGCTTAAAGGAGATCAAGATGGATTCTGAAAGTTTGGAGGAAAACTTTGAAGAAGCACTTGAAGACCTGGATAAAGCTAAAGCAAAAAATGGTGACTTGAAATTCAAATTGAGAAGAGCAGAGGGATTTATCAAGAAACTAAAAGAACAGCTTGAACTTTCCAGAAATCAGAGACAAGATCTTATGGATAAGATAAAAGAGAACTCAGACAATGATACTTCAGATCAAATAAAATAGCTTGAATGAGAGAAAGATACTTTGAAGCTTGATCATGAAACTACCTCACTACAGATGACTAAAGAAATTCAACAGGAAAAGGATGCTAGAAACAAAATTGAAGAAACCTTAAAAGATGCTAATACTCAGATAAGACAAATGCATACTAAACTTGATCACTACAAAAAGAAATATCTGGAATTAGAGAAATATAATCATATCATCAAAGGAGAACTGGTTGAGTCTAAGAAACATATTGAGAAACTTCACATGAGTAGTGACTTGATCAATGAACAAAGAGACGGACAAAAAACTAAAGGAGACATGACTGGAGTTGGCTTCAATGAAGCTGAATGTTCAAAGACTCAAGAAGAAAAGTCTGAAGCGAAGACTGATGAAAAAAGACCTACTCTTGAAGAACCAAAAGAACAGATCAGACTTTTCAGAGGTAGATGCTTTGGATGTAACAAGATTGGACACATGAAAAGAGACTGCAAAAGTAAAATTCCTTACAAATCTTTTGATGGCTATTGCAACAATTGTTATGGATATGTACATAAGAAAGCAGAATGCATGAAACCTGATCAATCAAGAATCAAACAAGATTACTTTAGGGAAGAAACAGCAGCTAAGATCACATATTACAAATGCAATAACTTTGGGCACATTGCAAAGTATTGTAAGTTGCAGATTAATCAGAATAGACCACCTCCTACATGCTACAAATGTAACAATCCAGGACATATAGTGAAATTTTGTAGATACAATGGAACTGATAACAGAAGAAGGCCACCGCCTATGGTTATAAAGAAAAATATTGGTGATACTGGTAAGAGTCTTGCAGAATACATGGATGAATTTAACATCCATTTCAAAAAAGCAGGAGATATGAACAGTGATAAGGTATGGAAGGTAAAAGAAACAAGTGAGGTATTGGTTCAGGGAGAGTTAGTAGATACTATTGAGCCTTCGCCTGACACTAACATTGCTACATCAACCTAGATGGCCAAGCATGGCCTTAGGGGGAGCATTGGAAAGAAACATCATAAATCTATCCAACCCCTGATTATGAGGAATAAGCTCTGACGAGATTAGGGAGAGTATGTGGAAATGTTATGGAATATATATCTATGATCGCATAGTTCTACAGTCTATATTCTGTGATCGCCAGATTGTTAATTGATCGGATTATGTGCAGAGATAAGTTTATTGGGAACTGTGTCATTCCTCTCAGTAGCGAAGTATAAGGTTAATCAAAAGAAATTGTCTAAACATCATTCGAAGAACAGAGTCGAAGAAGAACATGGATTGGTGCAAGAAAAGAAAAGGAAGCAAGTATGTTATGTGTTTGATCGAAGTCGTAATTTGCAGAATCGGCAATCAAAAGGTATTTAAATCACTCTCGAACTTATGAATATGGATGAACCTTTGAAATTTGATGTTGTTGAGAGACCTAGATACAAGTTCAAGAAACATCCTTGCAAATCCACTGAGGATGATCCAGTCAAACGCCCTGCAGAGTTCTTCACGTAGAGGATATTAGGGCTTTTATCCATTACAAGTATGAATCATTAGGAGATTTTGAGATCCTCGAGGAAATGAAGGATATGATTAAAGAGGACAGAAAGTGGAAGGATGAGTTTGCTCATCTTGAGAATCTTAGCATAATGAAAATGACAGAATTGCATGAGTTTGACGAAGAAGAATGGTTCAAAATCATATTGAGTAGAGTGCAAGACCAATTCATTTGGATTGGGGAGCAGCCTGTGAAGATTTGTAGTGAGTTGATCCATGACATTACTGGTCTGGATAACTCTTGAATCATCCCTGTTACAGAGAAAAACATCAAGAAGCAAGTGTCAAAATGGGATAAGCGAGCAATGACACTAGTTGACATCTTCCAGCAAGATGTTAGACTTGTAGCGACAATTCTTGGTTACAAACTCCATTATAGCAACCGACCTAACTCAATATATGCTCGTGTTATAATGATGGCATACAAGATGGTAAAAGAAAATGTTAAATATAACCTATGCGAAGCTCTTGCACAACAATTCATGGAGAATGTAAGACAAATAAAGAAAGATGGGACTAAGGCATTCAGTTTTGGATCACTTTTGATACACATGTATATACACATTGTGCATAAATTCCCAAGTATGCACCTTAGAGCCTGGAAAGATAATGAACCCACTGGTCTACAAATATCAAATAGCTACAGAAGACAGAATAGCACATGGGTTGATGGAGAGTTGTTTGGAATGATCAAAATATTGCAGAGAGAGATGAAACAAAGAATGAGGTTACCTGAGGAGACAGTAGAAAAGTACAAGGAGACAATATGTTTCATGGTTGAAACAGATTGTGTTTGTTTTGAGGCAGTTAATCCAAGGAAGAAGTGGTGTTACCCTATGGGGTATGAGGTGAGTAAGGAAATTATAACTATGCAGGTTGAACATGTTTTATCTTCAGAGTTAGATTCATCAGAGGAAAGATGGGGTACATATGAGGAGAAATCTTCTAAGATCAGAAAAGAACAAACAAGAACAGCTAGGAGGAAGAAAATTGAAAATGTTATAGATGACTTAGCAGGTAAAGTCGGCATTACTAAAGAAGAGATGAAGGAGATAAGAAGGAAGATGATTGAGAGAGCATCTGCAGTGGGGAGCTCTGCCCCTGCAGCTCTTCCACCTCTAGACACTAAGAAAACTTCTAGTCCACCCTCTAGTGTGGCAGAAGTACCTATGGAGACATCGCAGACTGTGAAGGTTGCAGAAACCCCTGCGAAGAGAACAAGGTCCTCGAAACAAAATTACCCACCCAAGAAACAGAGAACAGATACAAAAAAGGAGTCAGATGTAGAGAAGAAAGAAGAAGAAAAGGAGAAGGTAGAAGAGATGAAAAAGAAGATAGAAGGAGAAGAGAAGATATCACAAGACAAACCTGTGAACAGACGACTCTGGAAACCTGACTTGAAAATGATGGAGAAAAGAGTTGTGGAGCAAGGCAAGATAAATCAAGTAAGCAAATATTATGATAGGTATGATGTTAATGATCAAATCCTTATAGAAGATATTGTGATCAAGCACATGTTAGTTTTCAAGAAGAATCTGTTAGAGATGGCTGCAAGCATTCCTCAAGAGTTGTATGATAAACTTGAAGTGAGGAAGAAATTAGCATTACAAGAAGATGAACAAATCAGGGTAAAAGCTATTGAAGACATATTACCAGTGATATCATTTGATGAGCATAAAAGGATACTAAATGCACTGACACTCCCATTAAGAACTAAGTACAGACTAATAAAGATAATGGCAAGAAACTATGAAGTAATTGAGGATACTCACAAGGCGATAGACAAAATCTTAATGGATACTAAACCTGAGAAGCTCACACCTCCTAGACCTAAGGCAACTAGATCTACTCTTAAGGGAGAGTCCTCCAAGCCTGCAATAATTAACATTGATTCTTCTAAGGATGGAAAGGATAATAGTCAACAACCGGATTTCTTTGTTGTTGGTGTGCCTATAGTATTGGATACCTCGCTGGATGCTAATGATCCTTTTGAAGGAAACACCGATATTGTGTCTGAGATTGATATAGACAAGGTAAAATCTACTAAGGAAGAGCCCTCTAAGAGTCAAGAGCAAGAAAGCATTGCTGAGGTTGTGAAGGAACCAGAGAGTAAGGCTGAAATGAAACACGAAGTAATGACATCTGTTTCTTCAACCTTATTGTTGGCAAGTGGAGAGAAAACATTGAGTACAGATGTGGAGAGTATGGATGAAGATAAGTTGATGAAGCTATCTTACATCGCATTTACAAAAGCTAAGGAGAGATCGGAGCAAAAAACAAAAAAGAAGACAAGGGTACTGGACAGGGCAATTGATACCTTCAACAAACTCTTGCCTATACCGTTTACATTAAAAGGTAAGGACACTACAGAGAACCTGAACAGAGTATTTGATGCAGTAGCATCCTGGCTACTTGTTGATTTTCTTGTGATTTTCTGGCACTCGGTGAAGGAGGTGGATGAGCTCGGTGACTGTAGTGGGCTTGGTGTCTTCTGGCTCGATGGAAGCTTCATCGACTGTGTCATGATTTACTTGGTTCCTTCGTTGACCGAGTTGGTGGGTTGGTCGTTCGATAGTGTTGCCCGAGTTCGGTGTTGGTGCTCGGTGAGGCTGTGGCGCTCAGTGATGTGTTGCCCGAGTTGTGGTTCATGCTCGGCATTGTTGGTGTTGCTCGGTGGAGCTTGGCTTGCCGAGTTGTTCTTTGTGGTTGGATACTTTGGGCCGACCTTGGTGCATTTAATAATTGTTGTAATGATGTTTTTAATTTGTGTGGGAAGCCGACTTGGTCTTTGGGATTTGATTAATTGTAATTGCAAGGCCGACTTGTGGCTTTCTTGTTTGGATTAGTATATATAGAGGGGTTTGGGTAGAATTGTAAGGGAGGAGGAGAGGGGGCGTGGAGTCCAAGTCCTAGAATGTGGGTTGGAGCAGGTGGTCGTCGAATTCAGTCTTGAAGTCCAAGCTGAAGGATGGATATGTGGATCTAGAGTCTAGATCGTGGAGTTAGAAGCAGACTTGCGAATCTGAGAATCTGTAGCAGAACTAGTGGCTAGAGGGCTTGGGAAAACAAGAGTTTGCTTGATGCATTGCGTGCACAGGTTTAGATTTTCTTGGTGGTTCCTATTAGAGGTTGTCTGTTGCAGATCTGAACTAGTTAGTGATTACTTGGATCTTGCGGGATCTTGTAGATACTTTGTTGAATTTGTTGATGTAATTGGCCCTAACCGGGAAGGCCTTACAGCCCGGCATGTTGCATGTAATTGGAATTCTGAGATAATATAAGTTGATATTGAAATATCTTGTGTTGTGTTGTTTCTGTTGTGTGTTCTTGTTGTTGGCTGCAAGTTTGGACAGTCCTTTATTGGATCCTTCGAGCTTGGACTACATCAAGTGGTATCAGAGCTAGTTCGTTTCTTGTGGTTGATCTGGTTGATGAGAACCTGGTAGCGCTGGTTTGTTTCTTGTGGAGCTTAGGGTTTTTGAAGATCTGGAGAGATGCCTCCGGGAAGATTGGACCCTGGTGTGATGGCAGATCTCTGTAGTGTTGTGTGGTAGCTTGTGTGGTGGATGATTCATTTCTGGAGTCCTAGTTATTTTGTTGTGAGGTGGCAGATCGTGTTTCTCACTCGCAATTGCAAAAGACTTGCAGATGGATCATGTGGGTAGCAGATCGTTGGGATCTCGTGTGCAAATCGACGATGTGAAGACAGATAGTGAAAGGAAGAGGAAGCCTACGAGTTGGTATTCGAAGGATCTTGCTGTGGTTAGAATGTGGGAGGAGTTCATTGAGTATTGTATTGTACCGAATTGGCATATCTCGGGAAAGAAGAGGATTGTGTGGCCTGTGAAGAAGATTATGCAGAGACGACAGCTTGTGGAAATCCCTGATGACTTGGTTGGAGTTGATGAGGTATTTATTGTTTCGCATGAGCAGATGGATGGATCTGACATGGAACTTGCAGAGGATCTTGTTGTGCGCGATGAGATTGCTAGTGGTGAGAGTTTGGCTTGTGTTGCTGACGTGATTGAGGTTCTACATGTTTCTCCTGGCTTGGATTTACATGTGGATGCGGATGTGGGAATTGCTTATGAATTTGGAGTTGTTGGTTCGAGTGGTGAAGATAGAACCGAACAGGTTGCGAGGTCGGTGGACGATAGACTTGTTCAGTCCCTAGGTCTTCTACTTGGTTGACAGAGATGGATGTGAAATTGGATTCACTCGTTGCTGACATGGATTCCATGTGTGTTGATGGGGATGATGGGTTGCTGAGATCGTTTGAGGATCGTGATGATGGTGTTGTTCAGTTTGTTCTTGAGGGTGAGCATCCTGATTGGGTTGTTGAGATGTAGTGGATTGTGATGATTGAGTGGATAAATGTGAGATGGTTGAGTTGCAGACAGGTTCTCTTTCTTGTGATGGAGTGGAAACCTTTGGTGAAGATGAAGTGGAGTTGGCATTGTTCAGATGTTGCCTTTGGTCAGAAAGTGTGGGACACACTTTTCTTTGTACCCCGGGAGTCTGATGTCGTAGCATCCTGGCTACTTGTTGATTTTCTTGTATTTTTTGGCACTCGGTGAAGGAGGTGGATGAGTTCAGTGACTGTAGTGGGCTCGGTGTCTTTTGGCTCGGTGGAAGCTTCATCGACTGAGTCTTGATGTGCTCGGTTCCTTCGTTGACCGAGTTGGTGGGTTGGTTGCTTGGTAGTGTTGCCCGAGTTCGGTGTTGGTGTTCGGAGAGGCTGTGGTGCTCGGTGATGTGTTGCCCGAGTTGTGGTTCATGCTCGACGTTACTGGTGTTGCTCAGTGGAGCTTGGCTTACCGAGTTGTTCTTTGTGGTTGGATACTTTGGGCTGACCCTGGTGCATTTAATAATTGTTGTACTGATGTATTTAATTTGTGTGGGAGGCCGACTTGGTCTTTGGGATTTAATTAATTGTAATTGCAAGGCCGACTTGTGGCTTGCTTGTTTGGATTAGTATATATAGAGGGGTTTGGGTAGAATTGTAAGGGAGGAGAGAGGGGGCGTGGAGTCCAAGTCCTGGAGTGTGGATTGGAGCAAGTGGTCGTGGAATTCAGCCTTGGAGTCCAAGCTGAAGGATGGATATGTGGATCTAGAGTCTAGATCGTGGAGTTAGAAGCAGACTTGCGAATCTGAGAATCTGTAGCAGAACTAGTGGCTGGAGGGCTTGGGAAAACAAGAAGTTGCTTGGTGCATTGCGTGCACAGGTTTAGATTTTCTTGGTGGTTCCTATCAAAGGCTGCCTATTGCAGATCTGAACTAGTTAGTGGTTACTTGGATCTTGCAGGATCTTGTAGATACTTTGTTGAATCTGTTGATGTAATTGGCCCTAACCGAGAAGGCCTTACAGCTCGGCATGTTGCATGTAATTGGAGTTCTAAGACAATATAAGTTGATATTGAAATATCTTGTGTTGTGTTGTTTCCGCTGTGTGTTCTTGTTGTTGGCTGCAAGTTTGGACAGTCCTTTATTGGATCCTCTGAGCTTGGACTGCATCAGTATTGGATGACTTTGATAGTCATTATGAGTCTTTAGAGAAGATAGCAGAGGAAAAGGCAGAACAGAAATACCTTGCGAAGAAGTTAGAGGATGTATGCAAGTCTATTTCATGGGACTTGGGCATACTAAACAATACAATTTTTGAAGCAAAAGGTTGTGTAGCATATGGAAGGAGTTTATACAGCCATTGTATAAATCCTAGCAAGCATATTCAGACTATTGTAGATATCATCGCTAATGATAGAAAGGTTCTAGATAAGTCGATGCACAATTGTGCGACCTCCTCCCACACTGTTTTAGAGCTTGACAAGGAAGTATCCAGACTTTTAGACAAGATAAGTGTGTTGGAAACTGAGAAAGGGAGAGTTATGGGAAGATTTGGTATGTTCGAGACATTGATTACTCCTAAGTTATCAATTCTTGAGATACACCTTTCTGACATGGAGAAGACAGAGCAGGCCCTCACTAGATACATGCCTACCGAGCTAAAGGCAGCAGAAACATCTTCTTTTGCACTGAATGGATTGATCCATGTGGGTCAGATATTGGTCAAGACCTGGAATGAAGAAGTGAAGATCTTGAAAAGTTCTTTTCAAGATGTACTGAAGATGGTCGAAATTTTTGGTAAGCAGTGGCACAATTTTGTTATGTATTCTACATTTTTGTATACCTTTGTCATTGATGTCAAAGGGGGAGAAGAGAAGATATTAAAAATATATAAAGTAGAGAAGATATATGTAAAAGAGATAAAGAGTGTCTTGTATATTCTTTTTGGTATTGACACTTAGTCATTTTTCACCAAGTGTTGCCATCAATGCCAAAGGGAGAGATTGTTGGCAAGTGGTTCATTCAAGGGTGTTCTGGAACACCTTAGGGTTGTCATTTATGGCAACACATCTGGTATGGATGGTCGCATGGTGTAAATCACTGTTTTGGAGTTATGACTTGTAAAAATGACTAAGTACAAAAAGCAGAAATACAGAGTATAGTACAGTTTTGGTCAACGAAGACAGTATATGACAAATGAAGACATGCGAGCTTAGGAGAAGCTATTTTGAAGTATGATAGACCTTCAATTAAGGTCGCTTGAGTTTTGGAGTTCAGAGATGAAAGATACAGATAGTTGAAGTCATGCGAAGACAATGATACAACAAGACAGAGCAGTTGAATGGTCGCGATGATTAAGGAAGTGTAACAGTGAATCCAAACATGCTAAGTTGGATTTGGTTTGGGTACTACCCCTATTTTTGTAATGTATGATTGCCGACTTTATATTTTAGTTTTGTAAAGGTGTTGGTTCCATTTTGTGATGTATTTGGAAGCCGACTAGGTAATGTAATAATGTATATATGTGAGGAACTTTTGAGAAGCAAAGAATGAGATTGTATGAGTATGGATGTGATGCGAATAGATGAATGAATGCATTGTGATGTCAAAATCAGACAGATGGTGATGCAAGCTACAACTGGAACTACCTAAGCATAGCAGATGCTTGTATTGTTCACTGTTGAGAAAATCATTGAAACAAAATCATATTCCTTATTGTATGAGCAGTGAGCTCAGTATACCTTTAACAGGGTTTTGTATTCCTCTAACAAGGAAATGTGCTAATGTAATAATCAGCTCCTACTAGGGCTAGGTCTCCTAACAGGGACAGTATACATTTAGTGCATATTTGTGGGTACCATCCCCACTGGGGTTTTCCCTTGGCCAAGGTTTCCTCGACAACAAATTCATGGTGTTATGAGTTGTGTGTTTTGTGTTTATGTTCTTTTCATTTCAGATTTATCTGGTTAAGTTGGAATTTAATTGGTTTAAGTTTAAAGTGTTGTAATTCTGATTCACCCCCCCTCTCGGTATTACTTAATCCTAACAGTACCTTAATAAACACATTAGGAGAATCCGAGATTTACTTGGGGAGTTTGATGACTTCAAGGTAACACATGTACTCGGGGAGGCTAATAAACTTGCAAATCAACTTTCCAACATAGGGGCGAATGGGTTGCTAGAGGACAAGTGTGAACTTTTTGAAGACCTAAGATTCCTGGACCCTGTAGATTTTCAAATGGGAAGTTGTGATTTTTAGATAAATCATTGGTTTTACACTCCCGTTGGAGATGGTGTAGGAGCATGTACTTTATTTTTCACTTTTCACTTGGGAAGGACGATTGGTCCATGAATGAGGCATGCAGGAGTACAGATGGAGATTTGGCTTTAGATTTGCTTCCGGAGGTGGCAAGGGATCTTGATGATTACAGGACTGCTTGCACGCACCAAAAAGGATTGTGGAGCATGTCGAACCTTGGAGTTGGAGATTAAATAGTGGGCTTTTGGCTTTCAATTCATCCCTTTGTTTTCAGTGCTAGTGTGCAGTTAAGAGTGATGATAGAGGCAAATTTTTCCCTAAGTTCTCTTGGACAGATTCTTGGCTTTCGAGGATCCATATCCATCCAACGAATGTGCAATGTGTTTAAAATTGATGATATTGCATTTTGGGATACTGTGGTGCTTATGTTGGGTGAAGAATTCCTCAACTCTGATCTCCGAGCGAGGACAAACCTAGACATCTCATCCCTTTTCCTTACTTTGGCATTAATGGTTGGCTCCTCTCAAGAGGAGGTGCTCAGAGTGGCACGGGCGTGTTTGGAGCCCAAATGGGCAGGCAGCATGGTGAATATCATTGGAAGGGCGAAGATTGGGGTAGGGTTGCACATGAACGAGGGCCCGTGGATAATCTTAGGCGGGGGTGGAGGGGAGTTGCAACCACTGGTTATTTGGTCATTCGCCCATCCGCCGGTTGTACACATGCAGAATGTTTGCAAAGGGTGGCAATCACTAGTGGCCTTCTTGCGAATGAAGGAAGTGGCAAGGGCTGAGGAGGAAATGGAACAAAGGCGCAGGCGAAAAGTGACGCTGGTGAAGTCAACTGCTCCAATAGGGGATGATGGTCGTCTCGTACCTAGAAGGCAGCTAACACCTAAAACAACAGCAAGTGGGGGAGGTGGAAAGATTGATCGAGGTCTTGCAAGGGCAGAATCTGGTTGTGTCGGTCGTGTCGGTCATGGTGGAGGCCATGGTGGGAGGAGCACTGGTGCTGGAGGTGCGGCTAGAGAGGCGCATGGCGATGCTGCTTTCCTAAATTTTTCTGAGGAAGCAACAGAATGGTTCAAATAAAAGGTGTTTTTAGATTGCGAGCCCAATTTTCCATAGTATGGGCTATTCTCGACTCCAGTTATGGATGTGTTCGATGTTTTTTGTGAATAGGGATGTTGATTGATGAATCAGCCATTAGTGGCCTTTTTTGTGTTTGTATGAAGGGCTTAATACTACATCAGCCTTCAATTGGCTCAACTTTATAATGTACTTGTTTATCTTTGAAATTAATACAAAATACTGTTACTGTTAATGTTTGTAGCTTTAGTTGTATGATCATTAGAATACATATAATATATGTTGATTAATAATAATATAATATATATGTTATATTATTATTAATCATATGAAATTTATTATATTATTCTTAATTAATAATTGATTAATGAAACATTATAAGATTGATTAAATTATAGTTGATGGGAAGAGGCGTGTCCTTTCTTATAAATAATAATGAATAGACAAGTCCCATGAAGGGACATGTCTCTCCTAGCTTCATTCCCAATATAAATGAAAGAGAGATTGTTGGATTTAGAAAACACATACAACATAGAGTGCTATTAAATTTGCAGCTATCCTAAAACTTAACATTACCAATCAAAAAAAAATTTTAAATTGTAATAAATCAATAATATTTATTAAAAAATAAAATTTAATTTTAAGTTTTTTTACAACTCCTTGATTTCTTCTGAAATTTTAAAATCAGATTCACCATTAACACATTTTCATAGAAAGATATTATTATAGATTTGATAGAATAAACAAGACTCAAAAGCAATTACTATTACTATGCTCTCCATTATATATAACCATTTACAATCCTTTCATTTGTGAAAAATTATCTATGCCTCACCAAACCAATTAGAACTATTTATATTAAAACCGTTACATTATAATTTTTATATGGATAATTATTTTTTTTTAAATAATATTGTCAAATAAAAGAATCATTTAATGTTAAAATAAATCATATACTCCTCATCAAATATAAATATATATATATAGAGAGAGAGAGAGAGAATCTGCTATATCTGATTTCCTTAAAAAAAATTTGAAGTACGGGGCCTTACAGCTTGCAACAATCACCAAAAGAAATACATTCTTCAACATTTTCCTAGTGTCGAAATTTTATATACCTATTTTGAAGAACCTATGAATTTCATTGGTGAAGACACTGGAAACAAGCTCTAAAATTGATCCTCTAAAATTGGTCCTGGTATCTTTATATCACCGTTGTGCATGACTTTCTTCAACTCATAAAGTAGGCAAGCAAGCTAGATCACAAATCCAAATCTCAACCCACCGATTACCATTAAGACAAGTCAACAAACCACTTCTCCTCAAATACCCTCATTTGTGTCACCGAGATCAAATGTCCTCCATTTGGTCCTTATCTTCCTCTTGAGTTTTACAAACCTTGTCACTACTATTGCACTATGTCAATTTTTTATGGCAGGCACAAGTGCAGGTGTCTTGTGCAGGTGTAATAATATAGGATTAAACGAGCTGAAATTACAAACAGATCCAAATGGCATAGGAGGCAGAGCATGTGCAAGGTAGTTGAGAACCCTCTTTTCCTGAGGTTAAAAATAATGATATATATATATATATATATATATATATATATAT
>MU226197.1:348848-360712 GCA_018584345.1 Thuja plicata
ATTAGATTTTCTGAGATTTTTTTTGAGCATGGGTCATTTCACCATACCAAATAGCACAGATTTCAAATGTATGTCGCTTCAACCTCAGAAAGGTCAGCTAAATTTGAGGTAATAATTCAACTTTTGGGTACTGTAGAACTGTTTCTCCAACTAACAAATTAAATTTCAAGATAGGTTCTAAGATTCTCTCAGATTTTGCATTGATAACTCTGCAGACCCAATGTTGATAAAATTGAAAAAAATAAATCGAAAAAGTGGCCTCATGACTGTTCACGATAGAAGCCAATGATAAAATTGAAAAAGAAAACTCACAAAAATAATATTAATTCACTAACAGTGATAAACATTTGAATAAACACTGTACATCAAAAATAAATGACTCTGATTGGTTGCCAAAAAAGTTCCACTAGCATCCAATGGATGCTATAATATCCTGCCTGCCGGCAGGAACTAATAATTACCTTTAATTATTTATCTTTACATAGTCCCCTTCTTCCAAATAAATTAAATTTTAAAAAATTATATATTTAATTCCCCTCACATGTCATATCCTCCAACCCTTCCACTTGTCTATGAGTCTCCTCTTAATCCACTCCACTAAGCATGTGCACACACTTAATCTTTAATTAAGTGAAGTAACTCATCTCATCACATCAACCCATGAACTTGTCCTCACAAGTACCCAAAAGGAATTTTAAATTGTTTTATTTCTCATCTTCCACCATAGATCTTATCATGTTATCTTGACCATCCATTCAATTTTACCTTGGCCCTACATATCCAAACCTTAGCCATTTTTATCACTCTCTTGTGCATTTTCCATTTGAATGTCATTGTGTTGTCAGATTATTTAGTAAGTGCACATCCAAATCAAACATCTTAGGCAAATTACTCCAATGAGAGGTGTAACGTAGTTTAATTTCATTAAATTATATGTCTTCTTGACTTTTTTTGCCTTATATTGAGTGTTGTATTAGATTGTATTATTAACTTGATTTCTATGTTATTTCATTATGTTTTAAAGAACATTTCATTGCACACATTCTACACATTGTATTCCCTTATACTTTGAATGACAAGAGCATCTTCTCTAATCTAATCATGTTCTTGCAAGCTCTATGTCTTAGTCTTCTTTGAAATGGTTCTACTCTATAACACTATCTCAAAGAGAGGCAAAATATAGACACTTAAATTTGATCAACTTTTATCAATTTATCCCCATTTCATATAATTCTCAATCATATGTATTAATTCAATATTATCGTATTCTTTAATTAATATTATCCATTTTCAAGTCTAATTTTTCATAAGTCCTAGCCTAAGGTAAATAATTAAATTTGATTATATACCTTGGCATTGGTCCCCTTCTTCGAAATAAATTATATATGTTCTTGACCTATGTTGCCTTATGTTGAGTATTTGTTTGGTTTTATTGCTAAATCATTCACACATTGAACACAAATTTCATAACACATATATATCAAAACACATTTTGTAGTCTCTATTTTATATATCCTTTCAAACATTGATCACATCGGACACAATTTTCCAACAACATGGAGAAGAACCCACCCAAATCAACTTTTCAACTTTCATGGAATGTAAGGAATGTTGAAACAACATTAAAACAATTTTGGCAACTCCTTATGTTACACACCATTACCAATCTATTTCTAAACAAGAAAGATATATTTTTCTTTTTAATCCTAGATTATTAATGTCTACAAAAATGAAAGCAAACAATTTTTGTACTCTTTCTTCTTGTCTTTGTGCAAAACTGTCATATTCTGTGCTATTCCAATTCTTAGAAAGGGGAACCATATCCTTAACCATATCTAAATTGGGAGCAAATTCCTTACATATATGAGACTCATTAATTACACTAATATGGTTGGAAGATGGAGGGAGGCCCGAATGGAGCGCGGGAGGCAACGGTCAAATTTTTCAAACTAGGGTTTCAAGCGACACACTGGTTTCAACTACAGGGACCAGACTAAGCGTCGGTGGCCTTTCAACCAATGCCCA
The DNA here is from genome assembly GCA_018584345.1 of Thuja plicata. NCBI lineage: Eukaryota > Viridiplantae > Streptophyta > Pinopsida > Cupressales > Cupressaceae > Thuja > Thuja plicata. The sequence goes on from MU226197.1 coordinate 350,874, forward strand.
CACCAGTTTTTCAAGCGCCCTAGACAACCTTACCAAGCGTGGCAGGATCCGGAGAAAAATCAAGCAGAGGACCGCTTTACCTTCAAAAATAATAGTGGAAAGGGGATCCACCGTAAGGTTCCTGCCAGATTCAAGGATATCGAGCATAGATTATGGAGACCCAAGCAAACAGGAATGATCACTGAGAACAGAAAGGTAGACACTCCCAAACCCACCTCTGCATTCCCCTTTTTAAATATTCAACATAAAGGATGGTGTGACAATTTAGATTTCCTAAGAAGCAAAGCTTTCTTTCTAAAATGGATGGGTTCTTGGCCTGCCTATGAAAAAATCAAAGCATGGGTATATAGGCATGCTAGCGCAGACTACACATTAAAAACCCTAACAAATGATTTTTACCTGGTGACATGCTCCACAAAGAATGCAAAGGTGGAAGTTCTCCAATCGGGCCCCATTTCATGGACGGTTTGGGTTTATACATCAAGGATTGGGAACCAAATTTTGATCCATCCAAACACATGTTTGTGAACGTTCCTCTATGGATAAACCTTAAAACCCTCCCACAGGAATATTGGAATATTGAAACCCTAACCATGGTGGGGAATATGTGGGGAACATTTTTCGATTGGGGGGAGGCCCTCAACAAGAAAGATCTATCAACCTATATCAAGATATTAGTCCTCTGGAATGAAGCTACTCCTCTACCTAAAATCTTAGAACTCAGATCTAGAGAAGGAATATGGAAACAACCAATTGAAAAAGCAAGCTGAGAAGATGAAGAGATTAATGTGGTAAGGGAGATGGGCAAAGGCAAAAGACTCTGTGTGGTTTGGAAAGAGCTATTATGTGACAGAGGACAACAGGAGTTTCAAAAAGAATCTAAAGTAGAGGAAGCTGTTGTAAGAAACCAAACCCACATGCCAGAAAAAGGGGAGAGCTCCCACAAAGAACCTACCCTTGAAGTTATTCCCAGCTCATCCCCTCTCCCACACTTAGATAAGCTTGATAACCTTAGCTGGACTGCCTCCCCACACTCTGAAAGGCTAGTCCCTGAGAACCCTAATCCAAACACCACGTCAGCTAACACCAACCCGGAGCAGAGACATGAAACTCCAAAGCCCACAAATTCAGGAGAGCAGAACAATTGCAGCAAGACGGATAATACAAATCATAGACCCATACAACTCAATGGGGAAAATCCGATTACCAGCCCAACGTGGCACATGAATCCACCCTCAATTAAAATCAATCCAATAGAGAGTCCAAAATCTCAGCCAACTCCAAAAGTTCAATTGCATGTCTCTACTGGAGGTGCTATCTCCGGTCAGAACCCATCAATCGAGAAGGGGGAGGAGGAAAAAGACTATGTCCATGCCACCTGGGTTGATAATACAGGCACTCTAATCAAGGATATCCCCATCTCACCTATCAGGAATTTGGGGGAGTCCTTTGAGGGAGCCAGAGACAGTGGAGGGAATAGTCTGGACCATAAGGGTAGAGATGATGGGGAAGACCTCGACACTGAGGATTTCTAGGTCTCTCGGAACAACTTGATATTACAGAAGTCAGAACCATAGAACAATCAGAATCCTCCAGGGTTAAGGTTGCTCTTGGGGAAAAGAAAAAGAGAGGTGCAAGCACCCTAAAAATGAGGCTTGCAAAGGATGGAAGTGCAAGTGGCCAACACAAATTGAGATCAGGAAAGGGTGATGCCCTTTCCCAGGAGCAATGAAAATCTTATCTTGGAACGTCAGGGGCTGCAATTCCTCTGACAAAGTTTGTCTGATCAAGCGGTGTTTTGATCAGGTGAAACCCAATGTAGTGCTTATTCAAGAAACAAAACTAAAAAATGAGGATTGTTCTCTATTTGCAGCAAAATTCTTGAGATGGAAATGCTTCTTCATTGATGCAGACAGTGCGTCTAGAGGCTTGGACCTCATAGGGAAGGAAGAGGCAGTGAACATTGATATTATTCAACAACACAAATCATGGTTATGGGCAAGGGTGGCATCCAAGAAACTTCTCAAAAGTATTAATATTTATGGCCCCAACAGTCCATCCCTCAAACTCATACTGTGGAAGGAAATCTCAAAAGTCCTAAAGGATAATCCAGCGGAACTATTTATCCTTGGGGGTGACTTTAATGCCATCCTTAGGCCGGAAGACAAAAAAGGTGGTCAAGGATGGACTAGAAAAAGTCAAATGGACTTTCAAAACTTCTTTATGGATAATGAATTAATGGAGATGGAACTAAAAGGTGGAGACTACACATGGACAAACCGCAAATTGGATTTCAACAACATAGAAGAGAAGTTGGACAAATTATTCCTGGCTTGTGATTGGTCAACCACAGAATGGATATGCACGACAGAGATGCTCTCGATAACAGGATCCGACCATTACCCCATTGGATTGAGAATACAAGAGGATTTAATTCCAGATAGATGCCCCTTCAAGTTCGAAGCAATGTGGCTTAGAGTTGAAGGCTTTGATGATATGGTGAAAACATGGTGGAATAATGCTCCAAGTAGAGTTGGGAATCTTTCTTTTATCTTTTGCAAAAGGCTTCAATTCCTTAAAGAGAAGCTGAAATTTTGGAATAGGGAAAGCTTCAAAAACATCTTTGTGGAGAAATACAGGCTCGAAGAGGAGCTAAAAACCCTGAATGAGCATATTATTACCCATGGAATGACCAATGTAGAGTTTTTAAAGGAGCAGCAATTAAAAAAAGAGTATGAGGAAATCCTGGCTCGGGAGGAAATATACTGGAGACAAAAATCAAGAGAATTGTGGCTCAAGGATGGAGACCGAAACACAAAGTTCTTTCACAACTCTGCCAAAGTGAAAAAAGCAGGGAACAAAATCTTCTCCATCAAAAACTAGTAGGGACTCACCTTGGAAAAGGAGAAAGACATCAAGGAAGAAGTAGTAAGATACTTCTCACAAATATTTTGTGCAGAAAGACAGCAAAACACTGAATCTGAGGAAATTATTAACACAATCCCAACATGCATTAGCCCGGCCCAAAATGCCTTTCTCTTGAAACCAACAACTGTTGGGGAAGTCAAGAATGCACTGTTCAGGATGGGGGGAGACAAGGCACCAGGTCCGGATGGGTTTATTGCCCTTTTTTACCAACATTTTTGGGACCTTATGGGGACAGAGGTTTGGGAAGTGGTAGAGGAGGCGCGCAAAGCAAAATTCATCCTAAAAGACATGAACAACACTCTTATTACACTAATTCCCAAAAAATCAGACTCTTCTAGCTTCAGTGATTACAGGCCTATTGTTGTATGTAATGTAATCTACAAAATAATATCCAAAACAATGGCAAATAGGCTTAACACAACCCTGAAAATAGTAATATCAGAGGAACAGAGTGGCTTCACCCCTGATTGTTCAATATATGAAGGGATCATCGTTGCCCATGAGGCAATTCATACGGTCTGGAAAGCCAAGACAGAAAGGATGTTGGTCAAACTCAACATTAGGAAAGCATATGATGAGGTGGATAGGGGCTTCCTCTTCAAAATCATGGCAAAGTTTAGGTTTTCAGAGAAATGGGTAAAGTGGATTGAGGGTTGGCTCTGCAATGTGTGGCTCTCCATCCTAGTTAACAGCAGATTGCAAGGATTCTTTGAAACACGCAAAGGTATCAGGCAAGGGGATCCAATATCCCCTTTCCTCTTTGTTATCATGGCAGAGGCCCTAGGTAGACTTATAAAACAAAAAATAAACTCGGTTCTATGGAAAGGAATAAAGGTGGCAGCAGGAGAGCCAGGTCTTTCACACTTGCAATTTGTTGATGACACCTTCCTGGGGGGAGGCCTCTTGTAGAGAAGTGATAATTATGAAATCAACACTGGACAAATACACCACTGCCTGAGGAAAACAGGTAAATTGGATGAAATCAGAAATCTATTTCTTTAACACTTCCCCTCAGCTACAAAGAGATATATGTAAATTTCTGGGCATGAGGAAGGGAGCCCTCCCATTCAAATATTTGGGGATCCCACTCTTTGAGGGAGTAGGAAAGTCTGAAATATGGGTTAACCTGACCTCTGCTATTTCTAAAAAAATGACAAACTGGAAGGGGAAATGGCTCTCATCGGCAGGCAGAATTCTTACGCTAAAATCAGTCATATCAGCAATGCCAGTTTTTCCAATGTTCTGCCTTCGGATCCCAACCAACATTTTAAATAAAATAGGATAGGGCATGCTTAAATTATTTTGGAATGGATCATCTCGGCATGACAAAATCCCATTGCTTGCATGGGATAAGATTTGTAAGTCCAAGAAAGATGGTGGCGTGGGAATAAGAAATTGGCAACTTATGAACACTGCACTAGGGGCCAAATTAATTTGGGAAATACAACAAAAACCTAGTTGCATGTGGGTTCACATCCTCAAAGAAAAATACCTTGACATCCCTAATGAAAATCACTTTCTCACTATCAGAAACCCTCCCCGGGGTTCTGCAATGTGGAACTTTATTATCTCATGCAGACAGATAATCACGGATCATGTATCTTGGAATGTGGGTAATGGTCAATAAATGAAATTTTGGGATGACTCATGGAACGGACTTCCAGCCCTAAAAAGGAATGGTGATCTCCATGATCTACGAAACTACTTCATCAGGGCCTGGGGGGAACACATATCAGATTACCTTGAGCCGACAAGGGAAGCACATGGCAATGGAAATCAGTGAACCATGAGAACTTATCAGATCAGCTAAAAGTGACAATGCAAGGAATATTGAAAGACAAAAGGATCCTTCTTACCTTAGATAAGGACAGGGTGATGTGGTGTGCATCAAAAAGAGGAGAATATTCAGTAAAGCTGGGGTATTTACATGGCTCACCTCTAGGGGTAGAATCTTGATAGGGGAGAGAAGGAAAAAACTCAAATTTTTGGGCCCCGTGAAATGCCTGATGTATGGCGAGGAGAAAGAGGATGCTGACCACCTCTTGGTGAACTGTAAAATTGCAAACTCATGTTGGGTAATGATCCAACATAATCTGGGATGTCATGGACCCCTACAAAATACTCTCAATGTTATTTTGTTGGGGTGGCCCTCTGCCCCAGGTTGGTCCCGCCTTGATGCAATTTGGGATATATGTCCTTCAGCTCTACTCTGGGAAGTTTGGAAAGAGAGGAACTGTAGAATCTTCAGAGACAAAAAAGAAACCTTAGCCATGCTCATGAGAAGGATCAACAATTCAATAGAGGAAATAATGACCACATTAGCAAACAACAAATCCATTAAATGCCCCTTCACTCAAACTGACTCAAAGATTCAAAACAGATGGCCAGGCATTAAAATTTGCTCATGGGGAAATTGCTCGAAACACAAGACCCACAACAAGAAGGAAGGTGTTAAATGGGAACCACCCAACAAGGATTGGATTAAAATCAATTTTGATGGGGCCTCGAGAGGCAACCCTGGGGTATCTGGCACTGGTGTCATTGCAAGAGATTGGCAAGGAAACTTATTAGCCTTTGAAGCAGAAAGGAATATTGAAGGGACAAACAACATGGCTAAAGTGCAGGCAGTAATGCTAGGGGTCAAAATGGGGTTAAAACTAAAAATAAAAAATCTCCACCTAGAAGGAGACTCGGCTGTCATTATTGAGGCCATCCAAAAAGGTCATATCTTGGCATGGCACCTCCAATCATATATAAAACACACATCTGAACTTCTCAACGGCTATGAAAATTTCAAAATATCACATGTTAGAAGAGCAGGCAACATTGAGGTAGATTGCCTGTCAAATTGGGCAACAAATTTTAATATGGTGGGGATCAAGCAATATGAAAACTTCACTAATATCAACATGGAAGATGATGAGCGATGGGTGCCAGTTGTTCCACACGAGGATTAACCCATGTCACTGGAAAAGTGGGAGATGGAGATTGGGGGACGTTGTGGTTATGAACCCATGCAAGACCAATGAGACTGGCAAATCTAACCGAGGGAGTTAAAGGACCTGACATCATGACACCTCAATTCAAATCATCATTGTTTGTAGTGGGGGCAATCAAGGGAATTTACACTTCATCCCTTCATAAATGATGGAATGATGTCAGATTGACACTTGGGCGAAATCAAAAATAATGATATGCGGGTCTCTTTAACCTTGATCCGTGCCAACTTAATCATTGGAAGGACAAGAAGGCAAGTGGAATGGCAGGAACATGATGGAGATGGGACGTCGATGGGATGGAAAGTTCAGCCATGAAAAGTTTTGATTTAATTACAAATAAATATGCAGAGATTCACACTAGTGCTCGCACCCTCTACACATTCTCTAATGCTTTAATTTATTCTTCATATACTATGGGACTGATAAACTCGCAAGTGTTTGAGCACAGGTTTGGAGATTGTAGAGATGGAGGTGACCTTCACGCTGAAACCAGGGAAGAACAAACAACAAAAGGGCTTCTTTGGAAAAATCAAAGTCAAACAAGTTTGAAAGATTATGCAATGGTCCTCCAAGGATTTAGAGGATGCGGTCATGGACACTTTGGGCCCAAACTTCATCGCAGCCACTCACCGAGGATGACTAAATGTGGACATTCCCTCAATGTTGCTGGCATGGGCCCTAAAACTTGAAGTGGAGCACGAGGAGGTGTGGGAGGTCATGGTGGAGTTGTTCAACATGGATTTATTGGAAGGAATGGACTCATTCCTTGAATGGGCATGGACAGGAGTGGGTTTCGACATAACTGAAGGAATTGCTGATGAAGACCGAGAAAGAGTGCAAGACATCATCCCTTTTGTGCGATGGCCATGGGGAATAAACAAAGACAATTATCGAATGGACAGATTCATTGAGTGGGAGTCCATCAAGGCAGCAATAAGAGAACGTCCCCCACCACCTGATGCAAGAGAGGTGGTTTTGAACCTGCAAATTCCCTGAAGAAGAAGGACAGTACGTAATGCACGCCGAGCGCGCCGAGGTTGAAGAAATCAAGCAAGGTTGTAAGTGAAACTCACCCAAAAAAAATAAAAATTGGAAGTTTTTGTAATATGGAGTATTGCTAAGAATGACACTCTAAATTTTGACCGGGCCACAATGACATTTTGAGCTCGATAATGTCTGTTTCCAACCAAAAATATGGGTTTTTGAAGCACATTCAGTTAAAGAAGTGCTAAAACTGAAGAAAGTGGTGAATGAAAGTGTATAGCTGGAAGTAAAGATAGTATAGTAAAGATAGCATGTGGACTGATGTTAAAATTTCTTTTTACATTCTCTCAGCTTTGTAATCCAGAGAAAATATAGGAACTATGTTTGGAGGCACAGAGGTGCCGGGTGAAGAGGCTTAACACCCATTTTGGTGCATTTTGTTGTTTAGAATAGATTGTAATGGTCTACGACCAACAACATGACTGGGCAGAGCAGTACACTCATACTTGAAATGTAAATCTTATTTTCTTTAATCAATAAAAATACCCAATTATTACCAATAAATAAAAAAATGAAAGCAAACAATCTAATCTACCTCTATTTGTTATCACGAACTTTCAATATTACTTTGGACCTATTTGGAACAAGCAAGAAACACAAATGGTCTAGTTTCTTGAATCACCTATGGTTGTTAATCACAAATCCTCTTAAAATTGACTTGGGCATTGATAGTCCATAAAGCACAAGGTTTAATTACTAGCACTTGCATCTAAAGTAGGTGCAACTATTACACCGCAAGAAATTTATATGTAAGTTAATATGTTAGAGAGTATAATTTTATATGACAAAGAAGATACATTAATATAATTTGTAGTATCTTATGTATAAGGTAGTATTTTTGTGTATACAATTTTGGAATACAATCTTGACTTTAGATTGATGATTATCTTCAAGTTATCATTGTTGAACACCTTTGGATGTTGAGGGGGGGAGGGGACGATGGGGGGTGAATTAGCATGCACAAAAAATTAACTTATTATGTCATACACCTTTAACAATTAATTTTAATCCAACTAACCATCAATGAATGGTATTGCAATGAATACACATGCATATGGAGATCCCTAAAATAAATATTGTAATCAATGTTTCCATTGAAGTGCATTGCTCCCTAATGAAGGACTTACAAGCTAAAGTATACTACTTTAGAGAAAGATAAAGATATGCACAAGCTGCCAAAAGATAACTCAATCTTCTAGTAGATACAGAGAAATGATGAAATTAAAAGATATAGGATCTCCTAATCAAACTCTGTAACAACTCTTCTAAATTTGCACCCTTATTCCTCTACTCTTTCACCTTCACATTTGAACCACACACACTTTGCATTCGTTCCATAACAAATTCATCCTTCTACACACACACACACACACACACACACACACACACACACACACACACACATAGATAGATAGAGTGAGAGAGAGAGAGAGAGAGAGAGAGAGAGAGAGAGAGAGAGAGAGAGAGCATTGAAACTCAAGAAGGCTAGTTGTAAAAAAAAAGCAATGTTTGAACAAAGTTGGTCATCATGAACAAAAATATTTGTTGTGGTCCACCCTAGGAGATAAAGAGGACAAATATACATCAAATCATGTCATTCATAAATGAATTCATCAAAGTGTAAGCATCACAACTACCTTTATGGTTAGACCCAAAAAAAAGTGTAGAAAAGACATTAAAGCACATTAGCAAGTCGGCCCAAAAACACTCTCCAAAGCACATGACATTAAGGTAATTACAACACACCATGATAGAACATATTTAAATCTATTAACTCTTCCTCCGAATCATATTTGGACCAATAAGTTAAAAATCAATTCTCCATAAATAGTTGATTCGGCTAGAGACCATCACAGACAACAATATTGTACTCAAAACATGTCTTCACTTGCAAAGAAAACCAACATAAGATACCTAAATTAGGACACTACATAGATGTTAGAAACATATCCTCCAAATTGCACAACCTAAGATACCAATGCAAAGTGTTCTCCAAATATGTCCTAACTATTTCTAACAGACAACCTTCTTATCAACAAACAACAAAACACAACTTCTTCCTCTGAACTTGTGTGGACTTGAAAATATGATAGTGAAATATTCACAAATCATACATTACAACACCAAACCACAAGTCATAAAATTCTAATGTGGATAAATGTATAGCACTCTCCCATAAGAACTTTAGATACTCTTTCCTACATATTCAACTTCCCATACTTCCATCTTCCGGATACACCTCGTATTGACTTACTATTACTAGAAAACCTTAGAAAAACCATGTCACCATGTAATGCAACACTTTGAACACTCTTTCCTTCATATCAAAGTTCAAATACTCTTTCTTACATATCAAACTTTAGATATAATTCTTGTACTTCTCAATATCAAGTACAACTCTCATACTTATATGCTTATGTACATCAAGTTGACAATAATCCACATCAAATGTTGAAATCAATGAGAACATTGAACGCATAATACTAACAAGCCTCCCATTTATCATTTATAGAAACACCAAAAAAAAAGAAACCCATTGTCTACACTTCTCTCCATTATTTGTACTTGTCTCACCTTTGACATAAAGGACAAATGGCACAAAAACTAAAAGATCTCCTGATTAAAACACTCCCCCTTTAAGGGACATCTCTAGTTGGTACTACTCTCTTTCTTATAATTTACATCGCTCTCTCTTTCAGACACAACACTTTTAGGTGTTAAGAAATGTAGATCTGAAGATAATGTATAAACTAATATGTAGTAGAATGCAATTGCCTTGGTGATTGATTGATTCTACAAAAATATATTTGTATTTATATATAGAATTTATAATGAATAGTTGTGACTATTCATTATAGAGAGATGTGG
>MU226197.1:365661-409640 GCA_018584345.1 Thuja plicata
AGCTTTCAAGCCTTTGAAGGGATTTGGTTCAAGCATTCAAGATTCATCATTCAAACCCTAGATCTAGCCATCATGATGGTGTGATCTTCCTTCAAGATCCTTTGTGCATCCTCAATACTCTTTCATCCTCTCTTCAATGTGGATTTCAAGCATACAATCATGGAGGTTTATGGTTTCTATTAAGTTCATGCTTTCATATCTTTCATACTTGCATACATTTGAATTACAATTACATATCTATTGAATATCATAGCTTCATTGTTAGATTCAATTCTACTACTTGCTAGCATTTTATACTTTATTGATTTTAAGGTTAATTCCTAAATCAGGGGTTGACTAAGGAAAACCCCTCCCCCACAACAAATAATCCTCTTTTTCTTGCAGGTACAGGTTCAAAATAACAGATTTGAGGCCAGATCTGGATACCCTTTTCGGCTTTCTTTCAGACGGCGCGAACAAATTTTCTGTCAGACCTGTGCAAGTCAGGGTCAACATTATTGGGTTAGGGTTGACATTTGTGGGTCAAGGTCAACCTTTTCATAAGACGACATTAGAACGGAAAAATATTTCTGGGTTTTGTTCATCTCTGCATTTCGGTTTGGGATCATCTGTCAGTTTTTCCAGAAATAGTCTACAGACCTAAAAAAAAAGCATTCTTTGATCTGCAATTCTTTAAGGTTAGTACACTTCTCCTATTTCTTCAATTACTATCATATATCATATCTATACATATAATTAATAGAATTTAAGATATCCTTCTTGTTATTCTCCTTTCCAAATAGTTGATTCATTTGTGCATTAGCCCTTCCTTTGGGTTGATCAACTTGGATCTTCCATTTGTGCATTTGAGGATAGAAAAAGAGCATCTTATCTTCTCCTTAATCACAATTTCAATACAAAATAAATACAGTTCAATTAAATGTAAGGTAGGGTTAAGGAAATCAACATACTCTAATCAAATCAAATAATAATTAATAATCAAACCACCTTATCCCTTTTCAACACCTTACATTTTGGTAACATCTATTTTATATGTTATAGCCAGTCACAGAGGATCCACGATAGGATGGTCATCTATTTGTAAATAGGTATGTAGATTTCCTCACACAACCCCACTTGGGGAATACTAACTACTGGAGGTGTCAACTTGACAATCTCACTGCAGTTACCTGGAGGCCATACAAAGGGACAAAGGCTTGGGGAGATTAGATGTCTCAGAGGAGGGACCTATTTATTTTATGGCTATTGATTGGGAGGACATCCTCCATGATTGATCATTTTGTTGCTTCTCAGGTTCTGAGGTAGTATGCACATCCTTAGAGTATATCGCAAGAGTTTACTGCATATTCTCATTTTATAGATGAGGAGCGACAGGGGTGGGCTCCTAGATTGTCCTATGCCCTTTCAGTATAGGATATCTCTTAGATGTGGAGGCCAGTCTGGGACTACTTGGATGATATTGTAGATGTGGGGGTCACTCCTGAGTACATGGATTATTTTGCACATCATCCATTCCCAAGGTTCACAGATCTGCCAGAGAGAGTGCCACAGATCAATGAAGAGGATGTCCCACCATGGGATCAGAGAGATCCTAGAAAAGCACTTGAGGGACACACTTCCCAGGAGAGCAGGAGGAGATCCTAGTGCCAGTTCAAGCAGAGCACCAATAGTGGCACAAAAACGTCAATGCAAGGAGGGTAGGACCTTAGGATCGATCGGAGTTGATGTGCCTCCCATGGGTTAGTAGATGTTGAGATGAGGGAGGCACCATAGGGTCCTGAGGATGAGGCAGTCTGATGGGTAGTCTAGAGGAGAGATTCATAGGTGGGTGGGGGTGAGGAGGAAGAACCTAGAGAGAAGACCCCACAAGATGTGATTCATGCCTTGAGAGGGCAGAATAGAGGGCTACAGATATCTTGCAATGGCACAGACACAAATAGTTGAGCAAGATCGTACGATTGCGGATAGGAACCAACGCATCTAGGGATTGATTACAACCCAAGATTAGACCCAACATGTTGTGGCTTACCAAGGGTCTAGAGTTTCTTACTATTATGCTTTGTATATTGGAGTTGTTCCTGGGGCTAACAGGGCACCTACGTCATATTCATAGTTTGCTGCTAGATCAGAGGGATCTATCCCTCCACCTCTTGTTAAAGTTGAGGCTCCACACCCTCCTCCTCATGATGGTGGTGAGGGAGGGAGTGAGTCTTGATATCACCTTCTCTGTCTTATCCCATTCGGATTTTTTTGAGACACATAGATGTATACATGATGCATTTGCATCGAGGATGTACATTTTTCTCGGGATCACATGATCACACTTTTGTAGACATTTTGATATATAAATATATATGATCAATTTTTGCTTATTAGATGTGTTGTGATGTCTTTAATGCATTCTTTCTTATCTACTTGCACATCTGATGCCTCTGATTAGATTAGCATGTTGTATCATGTTTGCTTTCATATATTGATTGGTCCTCTCATGTATCTTGGATGGAAGTTCTTTGTGAGATGTATCTTGTTTGTATCTTCTTATCACGTATCTTATCATTGCATCTCTAATCTTTGTAAACTGTAACACCATCTGAAAACTGTGTATATTCTGATTGGATGTGATGATTTAGTATTTCATTCCCTTTGTATGATTGATTCTGACCCTTTATTGCAAATATATAGCCTTGAAATGATTGAGATTGTAGGTTAATGAATGCACTTGACCGCTTCGGTGAAGGATTAAAGAGAGTCCCTCAATGTTATAATTTCAACATGAAATGCAAGTCTAAGATGATATCCAACCTACAATGTGAGCCTAGTCATTGATTCTTGTACTAGTTTGTCATCATCAAGCTTTTGGGTCATCGGAGTCGATAGAACCCTTACTGGTGCTAGGAAGGGTTGAATGATGGCAATCTTGAATTTAATTTTTGGGAGCATTGTATTTATGGAAAACAAAACCGCATTAAGTTTTACTCGAGTTCTCATAAGTCTTCATGTGTTTTGGATCTAATCCACTCAAATGTATTTGGTCCAGTTGATGTTCCTTCTATTGGTAAATCATTTTATTATGTTTCTTTCATTGATGATTTTAGTAGAAGAATACATGTTTATTTTACTAAGAGGCTGAAATTTTCAGTTGTTTCAAAGAATTTAAAGAAATGGTTGAGTTGCAAACTAAAAAGAAGATAAAATGTTTGAGGACTGTTAATGGCGGTGAATATTGCTCCAATGATTTTGATACATTTTGCAAATATTGTGGTATTAAAATACAAAATAAAAATTTATATTCTCCACAACATAATGGAGTTGAAAAAAGAATGAACAAGACCTTGATGGAGAGGGCTAGGAGTATGTTGAGTGGTGTTGGACTAGAACAAAATTTATGGGGCGAAGCTTTAGCCACTTCTTTCTATCTTATAGACAAGTCTCCTACATTAGATCTTGTTGATAAGACACCAATGGAAGCATGGTCAAGCCACAAGCCTTCACTTAGACATCTGAGAGTATTTGGTTGTGAAGCATATGCTCATGTACCAAAGGAGAAGTAGACAAAATTGGATAACAAATCTGTTAAATGTATATACATCAGATACATTTATGATGTGAAAATATACAAGCTTTGGGATCTTGTTGCATAAAAGGTATTTTATTCCATAAGTGTTATTTCTAGAGAAACTAAACCTTCTTCTATTATAGTGCAACCATAACAAAAAGAAGAAAAGAAAGATGTGATTCAACTACCTTCTACACTAGAGAAAGTTGAATAGAGGCCCTTAGAAATACAGGAAGTTGAGGAAATCTCTACAATTTCTGAATCATTGGAGGAAGAAGAGGAACCTGAACTTGAACCTAAACCTGAGCTTGTTCAAAGGTCTACTAGACAAAGGAAACCACTTGAAAGGTATGAATATTATCCTAATGATTGGAGATGCATATTTTCTTTGAATGCTAATATTGATGAACCAATATCTGTAGAAGAGGATCTTGGTATGAATGATTTAGAGACCTAGAAAGTAGCTATGGATGAAGAGATGATAACTCTTAGGAGAAATTATACATGGAATCTTGTACCATTTCCCGAAGGATGGAAGCTTGTTGGTTGTAAATGGGTGTTCAAAAGAAGATAGGTTCATATGGAAGCATTGAGAATTACAAAGCACATTTGGTTGCTAATGGTTACTGCCAAGTTACAGGAGTTGATATGGTGAAATATTTTCTCCCATAGCCAAAATGACATCCATTCATTTCTTGCTTTCTATTGCAGCAGCTTATGATTTAGAGATCGAACAAATGAATGTGAAAACAACTTTTCTTCATGGATATTTGGAGGAATAAATTTATATGACGTTGTCATAGTAGTACTATGTGGTGAAAGGTAAAAGTCATTTGGTCTGTAAGTTGAAGAAATCCTTGTATCGTTTAAAACAAAGTCCTAGGATGTGGTACCATAAGTTTGATACATATGTGTTGAGATTGGGATTTGTGTTGTCTAAATTTGATCACTGTATATATTTCAAATATGATGATAATCGATTCTTTTTTATTGCTTTGTATGTTGATGACATGTTATTTATTGGCAAAGGAAAAGGTTTGATTGCATAATTTAAATCTCAGCTCTCAAAAAAGTTTGAAATGAAAGACCCTGGTGCAACAAGGCACATTCTGGGAATGGATATTATAAGAGATAGACAAAAAAAAAGCTTTGGCTAGGCCAAAGTAAGTATGTCAGTATGATATTAAGAATATTTAATATGCAGGATTCAAGACCATTGTGTGTTCTTGTTACAATGGGAACAAAGCTTACAAGTTCACAATGTCCTACTTTCCCATTGGAGATGGAAGAGACGAGTCGAGTACCTTACCAGAGTGTTGTTGGAAGTTTGATGTATGCTATGGTTTGTACAAGACCAGACATTTCCCAAGCTGTGGGAGTTCTTTCTTGTCACATGTCTAATCCAGGAACAACACATTGGGATGCAACGAAAAGAGTTTTCAAATACTTATGGGGTACCTTAGAGTACTCTATATGTTTTCACGGAATAGGAAATGAGCGTTCCTTAGATATTTGAGGCTATTTTGATTTAGACTGGGTCAGAGATCTAGATAGAAGAAGATCCACCAATGCATATGTATTTACATTATTCAGTGGTGCAATCAATTAGATGAGAAAATGATAGGATGTGGTCGCTTTGTTCAGTACAAAGGTAGAATATATGGCAACTACTCATGCCTGCAAGGAATCCATTTGGTTCAAGAGATTATGTTCAGATATAGAGTTCAAACATAGTGCAGTGACAATTTATAATGATACTCAGAGTGCAATCTTCCTAGTGAAGAACTCGACATTTCATGCCAGGACTAAGCACATTGATGTATAATATAGTTTTGTGAGAGATATGGTTGAGGATGACAAGGTGAAGATGGATAAGGTAGAAACTTTGGTGAATGGTGTTGATGTGTTAACTAAGCCCGCGAGCACAGAGAATTTCAAATGGTGTTCAAAGTCTATGGGCCTCTCGGGCCCCAACAATTACTTCCATGGTAGTATGGATCCCCTGACTCTTGCAAGGTGTTCGACAAGTGGCAGAATATTGAGAAAACATGTCTCTCAACCTTGCAATATTTTCTAGATAGTTGCAAAATTCCTTGACTTTGGGGCAACCTCCTTTCTATAATTATCCACATACAGGTGCCTCCACCTACCACATGTAGGTTCCTTGGAAAGAAATAAATGGTTTCCAGGTTGTGAAATTCCTATATAATAAGGGCTTAAGGAGGAGTTTGTATGACTGTGTTTTGTTTACAAGATAGGGTGCTAGAAGGATGCTCCTCCAAGATTGAGTTGAGGTGACACTCTTGTAAGAAATTGCATTGAAAGTGTATTTTAATCTCTTGTTGATTTGATAATACATTATGCACATTTTAAAGTGTGGGGTTTTTATCCCGTAAGGGTTTCCCCATGATAGTCACTATGTTATGTGTTCATTGTTATTTTTTTCATGCTTTTATGCATTTCTTGAGATCATTGTAATACTTAAGTTGAAATTTGCATAATTGTCCTCTCAAGATTAGCGTAGTAAGCATTTTTGTAGACCTTTGCTTCCTTACAAGTATAATTTGATCACTGCATATCCTATCTCGAACATATGATGAATCACCAACTTGATCTCTTAGACTGGAAACAAGAACAATATTGAAAAGAAATATTTTTGGTTGATGCAAGATTGTTTTGAACCCAAGATACTCCTGCATTACTCAAAACCTCAAGTCACACATCAAAATTACATCCCCCAAAACAACATTCTACCCAATCAACTATCCACATATACACCTGCACTTCAAACATAATAGATATTTACATCCAATTTCAACCAAACAACCCAACCTATGACCTCTAATCACTACCAACAAACCACATAATCCAATCATCTCATCGCATCCATACTAAACCTTCTCACAAATGCTTGTCCAACACCAAAAAGAAAATTTAGGCCAAAGTATATTAATATTAAAGAACATAACAATGATTCATTCAATAAGAAATACACTCTTTTCAAACATGACCAAAATCATTTACCCATGTCTAGAAATGGCCCATTTCAAAACAATCACACCGACGACATATCTACCTCTCATTTAGAGATTGACCCTCATGTAGCCTCCATACTTCCCACAATTCCTTAATCCCCTAAAGTTTCACATGATCAATCAACACCATCTCCATCAAATGATACATCAAAGGATGAAACCTTACATGGAATACCCAAAGTAAATTTCCAAGCTAATCCAATTCTTGATACAAGTTCCTTCCATGTTTCATAAATTCTAGACCTAATGCCACCATATATTCCATTCCCAATCAAAATCACTATTGAGATTCTCATACAAAATCCATCTTCCTCATGCCAAAACATTGAATGCTTATAGATATATAAACTTATATCACATGTCAAGAAACTCTAAATAATGAAGAAATGAGTCCTGAAATAAACCAAGATTAAGATACTAATCACATCCAATTTTTTTAATCAATATTTCATCTTTGAGATTATTTTGTCAACCCTCTTCATCATATGCAAGATGATTTCCTTCCATATCAAGAGAAATGTATTATTCTAAGTCTCATTGACACTCCACTTTTTAATCAAGGCCATGACACCCCTTCCATCCTTTCCAATTATTTCATTCAAAATCAAGCTCAAAGTACACATAAAATGAAATCTAATGATCTCCTTTTAAGTCAAGATCAAAGTATCCATTTATATTTGTATCCACCACAATATCACACCATCCCTTCATCTTCATGTCCTAATCCTCCATATCCATCACAAGATCCTACCGTCTCTTCATCTCGATGCCCCAATCATCCATGTCCACTACAAGATCCTCTCTCCCTAGATGATCATGCCATTCCTCCTATTCCAACTCAAGATCCCATTATCCCTCCTAATCTCCCTCATGATCCCAAAACCTAAGCTCAAGTTGTTAATGAACCTATTCATACAAAAATAGGTGGTTATTATCATAACCTTGGTTGGATAGGTCACTCTAAGGACATTGGCATCCCCGTTGAAACTGATATCCCTTTATCCAAGCCCAAACACATGCTTTCCCCTTCATCCATTTCATTTATCTTACATCCTTACATCCCTATATGCAATAGCTCAAATCCACATACCCTATCATAAATCAAGATAAAAAAAGGCATACATCTTTGGGAACCCTCCGACCATCCACCTATATCATTCCATCAAAAATACCTCCATATAATTCATCCTCGTCCATGAATCCCATTCTTCTTGGAAGTAATTCAGATGCCAAGTTAAAAATCCATAAGTCCAAAACCCACACACATTCAAGGATTGACATGTCTCATCTAAGAGACATGTAAACACAAAAAACAATGTGATCCAAAAAGAAAAAAATAAATATTCAAAAGGCCACAAAGGTGGATTCCTAAGTTTCTTGTAGAAGTAATGTGTTACAAAGAATCACAAAGGAAAGAAAAGTCAAAAGCCATGTGGATTCCTAGGTTACTTCTAGAAAAAATGCATTCCAAAGAACCACAAAAGAAAGAAAAGAATGAACACAATGTGGATTCCCAAGTGACTCATAGAAGCACAAAATCCTAAAGAAAAATTAAATGTGGCATTCAAAATTGCTATTCTTCCATCTAAAGATCTCCTACATTTCAAACCCATTTTGGGTCCTTATGTCCCAAAATACACATCCACTCTTCCATTAAATTCCCAAAATCCAAAATTTTATTTTCCTCTATTACTCCACCACCCCTCAAGGTGTGTACCAATGGTGATCTTGCCAATATTTCTATCCACTAAAAAATAAATCTTCTTACACTCCATCCTATCCAACACCTATTTTCTATCATTTTGTCCATCCTATTCAATTCCTTTTATAAATCCTTACCTTGTTGCATCTTCACATCCTCCATTTTATTTACTTATCAATCATCCTATCAACATCTGTGAACATACCCCTATAGTCATGGTCCACTATAGAACATATTTCAAGGTACCATCCAAAGAATACGACACTTGAGTGCTTCTTGTTAGAATTCATCGAAATCATAAGCCGAGATCACCTACAACAAAATAACCTATCACAAAGAAAAGAATGGAGACACAACTCAGTATGTCCAAGAAATATGAAATATCATTTAGAGAAGGAATTGAGGGAATTCCTGAGAGAGATTCATAATTACAAAGTGATCAATCCTTATAAAGGAGATCAAAACCCTAAGAAGGGTGGAGAAACCTAGGTTGCATGAATAATTAATAAGAGAATCAATTATTGCATGCCTAAAGTTTAGCTTAAGTGAAATACAGATAAAAAGTGACTTAATAATTAAATCAATAATGATTTAATTAATAAGTGAAAGGTGACTTAATAATTAAATCAATAATAATTTAATTAATGAGCGAAAATACCTTTTTAACTCTAACACTTCTTGCATCTCCTATCATGCATCTATTAACTTCCAAAAAAGAAAGTCCAAAAAACAAGAAAAAAAGAAAAAAAATCACAAAATATCCTAAAGAAATTAAAAAGCATTAAAAACCCTAGAAAAAAAAATCAAATAGCTGCAAAAATCCATAAAAATTGAAAAATAATCAAAACCTAAAAATAATCACTCAACCATCCAAATTGATCCTTGTAAAGACAAAAATTTGAGCAAAAGCAAACTAGAAAACACATAAAATACCGAGCTTAACAAATCATACAATAATAGACAAATTGTCAATCCATTTCATAGTTAAATCGATCAAATTGTCCAATCGAACAACAATATCCATCTCTATCAACAATTAGTTGTCCTATACAAGGTGTAGTATGCTCAAAACCAAAAGGATCTATCTTATATTGGGGTATTTCATTTCTAAAACTAAACATCATGATCATAGCACAAACAATCAACTTTGACAATAAGATCAGTATGGTTGTTGAGTCGCTTGGTCTAATGAATCTTATATTTCTTTGATTTATCTTTGATAATTTGCCTATGCTACTTAAGGATATCCGCAAATGATTAAAGCGACGATGACAATTCATGATTTTTATTTTCATGAGGTTTTGGGACAAGTATGTCTTGGGTGTCTGTGTTGGTACACTCATTTGGAAAAAGATCTAGAGAAAACCTAAAGTCATGGATCATTATGCTTATGAATATCCCACATACCTCAACCTTCAACATATAAGTTTTAGAATGGTTAAAAAGATTTAATGTTTGTAATATGTCTATTAATACAAAGGGATGGCATCACCATCTTGGGTTTGTATGCCTTTGTGCAAAGACATTCATTTGCAACATAATAAAACTCTATGATGAATAAAGTGTGCTTATGAAAGTTTAGATTCATCAATCTAACTATACTTCACTTCTTATTAATTCCTTCTTCTAGATAATGTTTCTTCAATCAATCAATCAATTTCAATTAATTGATCATCAAATCATCCCATGATATCTATCCAATCTAATCAATCGAGCATATATACATCTAATATTGAGAAACCCGCATCAACAATCAACCAGCATTCTTCATCGCTTACTAATCATTGTTTTGTTTCATATTTCACCATACATGTACCATTCTTCTTTCAATAGATCATTCATTTCTTTCATACATAAAAAATCTATCCCTTAGTACACCAGGGATAACTTTAGTGGTAAATATTCACCATTTGGCGAATGTCACATGTCAACAACCCAGGATTTGGTGAATGTAATGTGTATATCAGGTTGGTCGTGTCGCCCGAACTTTATAAATATTGGGTCGAATGCCCAGGCCCATCGCCCATTGGTTATGTATTTTTCTCCTTTTCTTTTACAATATCGCCAATCGAATCTAATTGTTGGACACTATAAATGGAAATTTTTTGCCTACAATTTCTAAAGCTTGTCGTAATTGACAACCATATTCGTCAATATGTAGTTGACATTTAAGGTTAGGGTACGAGTTACGTATATAGATTTCACATGTGTCTCTATTCTGAATACTTTCAATGAAACTTTATATCTTTTAAAACTTTGGCCCAAAATAGATTTGACATGCGTCTCTATTACGAAGACTTTTGGGAGAATATTTGTGTCCTTTAAAACCTTGGCCCAAAATACAGTTCATGCAATTGATCTAGGATCATCCAACAATTACAAAAAGTTGGGTTAGTTCCTGTCAGCAGTTAGAAAATTAACTCACAAAACCTTAATAAAATAATAAAAGTCTTGGGGGCGCTACCCCCAAACCCCTGTCAAATAATGATGGTTTCTCAGTATGTGTGCATGTCACCGTGAGTTTCTTCAATAATGAAAGATTCGCCAAGATTTTATAGAATTTTCATATAATTAAAAAAAAATCGCCAGTACAACTAATATTTTTTCCTTTCAAATTAAAAAAATTCGCCAACAATATTAATAAAACTCTATGATGAATAAAGTGTGCTTATGAAAGTTTAGATTCATCAATCTAACTATACTTCACTTCTTATTAATTCCTTCTTCTAGATAATGTTTCTTCAATCAATTAATCATTCAATTTCAATTAATTGATCATCAAATTGTCCCATGCTATCTATCCAATCTGATCAATCGACCATATATACATCTAATTTCGAGAAACCCTCATCAACAATCAACCAACATTCTTCATCGCTTACTAACCATTCTTCTGTTTCATATTTCACCATACATGTACCATTCTTCTTTCAAGAGATCATTCATTTCTTTCATACATAAAAAATCTATCCCTTAGTACACCAAGGATAACTTTAGTGGCGAATATTCACCATTTGGCGAATGTCACATGTCAACGACCCAAGAATTGGTGAATATAATGTGTATATCAGGTTGGTCGTGTCACCGAAACTTTATAAATATTGGGTCGAATGCCCAGGCCCATCGCCCATTGGTTTATGTATTTTTCTCCTTTTCTTTCACAATATCGCCAATCGAATCTAATTGTTGGACATTGTAAATTGAAATTTTTTGCCTACAATTTCTAAAGCTTGTCGTAATTGACAACCATATTCACCAATATGTGGTCGATATTTAAGGTTAGGGTACAAGTTACGTATATAGATTTCACATGTGTCTCTATTTTGAAGACTTTCAATGAAGCTTTATATCTTTTAAAACTTTGGCCTGAAATAGATTTGACATGCGTCTCTATTCCGGAGACTTTTGGGAGAATCTTTGTGTCCTTTAAAACCTTGGCCCGAAATAGAATTCATGCCATTGATCTAGGATCATCCAACGGTTACAAAAAGTTGGGTTAGCTCCTATCAGCAGATAGAAAATTAATTCACGATACCTTGATAAAATAATAAAAGTCTTGGGGGTGCTACCCCCAAACCCCCGTCGAATAATGATGGTTTCTAGGTATGTGTGGATGTCACCGTGATTTTCTTCAATAATGAAAGATTCACCAAGATTTTATAGAATTTTCATATAATTGAAAAAAAATTGCCAGTACAACTAATATTTTTTCCTTCAAAATTTAAAAAATTCACCAACAATATTAATTCCCCCCCCTAAAATAATGTAGGATTCACGAGGATTTAACAACTTTTCCCAGGAGGGGGTTTCTTAAAGTTATCCATGTAGTACACTAGGGCATGATTTTCCAAATTTTCATTGAAAAATGCTCAAATTCACATTGTCTCAAAGAGGGGCTAAATTAAAAAATTAAAAATTGTCTCAGGTTTGCAATGACACGTTTCACTAACTTTTCATCCAGATTAATTAAATAATATCGTTATTTAACTATAACTTTTTTTTCTTCTAATTTCTTATAATTAAATAAATTTATTTATTTAATTATAATTTCTCCTACCCTTTTGTTAATCAATTTCGATAGTTTAATATATTTATTCTTTGATGATTAAATAATTATTCTGATTATTTAATCTTTTTTCCCAATCCTCATAATTAAATATTTTTTAAATTTATATAGTTAGCTTTATAAGTGGGTGAAATAAATAGATTTTATTAATGTTTCAAACCCCACTTATCTCTCAACTTACTAAATCTTCTTCACCACTTAACTCTTGCACTTGTGATAGATAGATAGTTATATTTACTAATTTAGAGTTTTATATTTATTTTCAATTTTTTTTCCTTTGGATGTCTTATCATCCTGGGTCAATCCTTTGTCTTCGTATTGACTCCCTCCTCTCTTATCCCTTCCTTTCTCCCTTCTTTTTATTGAGTCCTAAGACTGCAACCTAATATCTTTCCCTCCCTTTTATTCTCTTGCATCCCGATGATGGATCACAGAATGTGATTTGAAACATTGATGTTAAAAAATTCTCACACAGTCAAATCCAGAAACTACAACATTATTTTGAAGTTTTTTTTAGATAAACTTGACTTTTCAAGTTAATATCTCAATATAATTTTATTTTCAATAAAATTTCTTAACGCCAAATGTGAAATCTCATAATCATGCCCAATCTTTTATAAATACACATTAACCACTTAAAAAAAAATGGAAAATAGGATAAAAAAGGTAATGACTTTACATTCTACTTAACTCACACACCTTTTGATAAGAATTCACAAAATAAAACATATGGCTATCTATCTCTCATAACAAACACTCCATGAAAATATATGCATACAAAATATCAATCAATAGATCATTTCCACAGTCTTGCCACAAAATAGAGTAATATATATGCAATGTAGGGTGTAACTTAACAAGTCTCAAATCCAAATTGACGAGGTTCAAAGATATAGATGTAGGGTTTCCTAATCCATATCACTTTAGTGACTTGTCTTACAACCAATTTATGATTCCCCTATCCATTCTACCATCATACAAGCACGATTAAGAATTATTCCACTTAATGTCTAATACAATATTATATGTAAATTATCTATTTAAGCATTGATACCTACTAGGATACTTGGATAATATTAGTATACCATATATGTTCTAGACATAAATAACATGAATGATAAAAGAAATTAGTCATTTTATTATCATACTGAAGGATGTAACTTGTGACTTCATGACATTTAACCTAAACAAAACGAGAGAATATATAAATAAATTGTATATAGTGTTAGGGGTTTGATTCTACAATTTCAATTGACACTTTATACATAATTAAAAGAACTCAGACGCCATCATAGTACTCATTAGTTTTCTAAAATCAACTTTAAAAAATCATAATGATTGTTTGAGGTTAAAACTATTTTCCGTGAGACTTACATGATATTTCCTTAATCAAAATTACATTCCTAGAAAGCTTCATGCATTAAACTTAAAATAACACATGCAAAGTTTTTTTTTCTTAAATAATTGTACCTCCCTTATGCTACATGTCTTAATAATTTTATCCTTTAAATAATAGTGTGTTCATATGTTTATTTTATTTGTATATCGAAATTTTGTTGCATTTGAGATTGTATTGATACTACTCTTTGGTCAATTTCTATTATTTAATTTTAACCCCTTTACACCTACATCCTCAATCTTAATATCTTTATATATTATTGTTTTAATTGCACGTACATAACATCTATCTAATAAACGCATACTTCCTATGCAATATAATACATTCTTCCGGTTGATGTTGTTGATGATATAACACCTTATAGTCTTCATCTTTTTTCATTAATTCATTCATTAAAATAATAAATACTAAAATATCTTGTTGTACAATAAAATATTATTTTGTCATAAAAGAAAATAATTTCCACACTTCATCTAAAATGACTTTTTTAACATTTTCCGGACTTGAAAGCAACTTATCAACTATCTAATTAATTAGATTTTGGTATTTTCAAAACTTTGAAAGGACACTTAAATGAATGAATGTGTTAATGACACCTACGAGACCATTAGTCTATGGGACCAAGAGTATAATTGTTAACAATTTTCAAGTTCCTTACAATCTCGATTCTTTTTTTGTAGATGTTGATTAAGAAACCCGCGGTTTGTGAAAGCTTGCCTCCTCAAATAGCTTCGTTAGACTACTCACCTTCATATTGTCTTCCTATTGTGTACGAATGCCCCCCATATGGACATTTAAACATCAAGTGTCATTTGGTTTCCACCACCCCTTTATTACAAAAAAAGATAAATTCTTTTATCCCACTCTTCCTTAGAGACTGCCCACGTAACCCCTCACTAAATACCAACCATACACTCTTCCTTAAAGTCTGCCCAACTAACCCCTCTCACCCCTCTACCTCTCACTTAAAATCAACCATCCATTTAATTTTTAAACTACCCTTTTATTACGAAAGGATAGATTCTTTTATCCCACACTTCCTTAAAAACTACCCATCCAACCTCTCACATAAGACTGACAGTCCCCTCTTCAAACCCCTCTAACCCCTCCCCTCTCCACCCCTCTCTTGAGACCAACCATCCATTTAATTTTTGGCATTATTAAGATTGTGGAAGGGCACTTTACTACTTTTACGTCCAAGCCTATGGGACAGCAAGGCAACCTAGGCTGATGACGAGCCCACCTAATTTCTCAATGTCTGAATAGGTTATGCCAAGAGCTAACCATATATCGGCAAATTTATCCCTCTATTAGTGATGCTGGGTTTCCACTTTCCCAGAATTACAAAACCTGCAAATTCTCTCTTCCCAAACCTCCTTTGGCCTCTTCCAAGGCCCAGACCTACCTGAACATGAAATGTACAGAAACTTTTCCTACATAGACATCAGCAAAATTTCAGTGATGTATTTGTATGTTATGATGGCTAGCCCCGTCATTGTAATTGTACCCCTCTTTGATTTTGTCTTGGGTTTGCATTCAGCCTGTATGCCGCCTCCTCCAATTGAATGCAAAATAAACCATGGATTCCACATCTTTAATCCTCTGGACGCTTGGGATGACAGTGAGACTTGTGTGCCTCTTCCATCAGTAGAAATCAATTTAGGCCATGAATACCACATATTCAATCCTCTGGGTATTTGGGATGACCGGGGGAACTTGTGAGGCTGCAAATGCTGCATGGCCCAGATCAGAATCCAAGCTTATACATGCAGTTCCTATGCAGTGAAAAACAAGCAAAAGATTAGAGTGGTTAGTGGGCTGGCTCACAGTCAATCAAAATTAGCCTGTGTCGGAAAGCTAGGGCTCGTCATCTCCACCCGAAACTATAATTGAGTAATTTCAGTCAACAAAACTGCAATGACAATTACTGTCCAATCCGGAGCAATGATGAAAGATGTGATTGAAGAAGCTGCAAAGAAAGGACTTGCTCTGCCTGCCATGATTTACTGGAATGGAGTTTCGGCAGCTGGAGTTGTTTCTACTGGTGCCCATGGCAGTAGTCTGTCGGGAAGAGGGACTGGGGTTAATGAGCATGTTGTTGGGATGAAATTGGTAGTCCCTGCACCTCCTTCCCAAGGCTATGCAAAGTTCATCGCATTGAGCGGTGATTCTCTCACCTGGTTAATCGTACTGCCTGTGAATTTCACCGTTTTCATTTTGTTTCTTTACGCCCTTTTTAGGGTATAATTGTACTGCGTGTGAATTTCACCGTTTTCATTTTGTTTCTTTACGCCCTTTTTAGGGTATTTTGGTTGTTTTTTGTTTAGTCAGTTTTATACCCTAGCTTCTTGCTTTTCTCAATTATGATTGCTTATACTTTTGAGATCTATTGACTTTGTTCTTTTGTGTGGGCATTAATGTAATGGGTTATTTTTTTCTGTATTCTTGACAAAATGAGATTCAGATCTGAAAGCCGCCAAGATATCTCTTGCAACGCCGGGAGCAATCTCTGAAATAACCTTCATATTGCAGCCCATGTTCAAGTGCTTATTTTCAGCCAGTGTGAAGGGCGATAATGTCCTAGAAAAAGAAGCCGAGAGTTTCCTAAGAGCCAGTGAACATGGTTTCCTTAACACGAGAAGGCAATTTTCCTAACCAACCATGCTGTTTCTGTCGATGTACCCGGAGATGGCCTCAACATGGGTGTTGGCAGTCCAACCACAGCTACTAGCGTTGAAACAAGTGCTTATCAGTGTGAGTATGATCTTGACACTAACCCAATTAAAAACATCAGCCTGTCTGTTCGCCTTCAATCTATATAAAAGAAGATAATATGGGGCCTACTCTAGGAGTTTTTCAGATATTTTGCCAGTCCATTCACTGTTATTGATGCTCTGTTGTTAATCAAATGATTGGTTCTCTCCCAACATTTTTACATTTGAGAGAGAAGCCTAATATTTTCAGGCGTATATTTTGAGTAAGTAAAAATATGGGAAGGGTTCAAACCTAAATACAAGGGCAGTTAAGAAGGCAAACAAAAATATCTTAAAAAGACAGAAATCAATTACACAAAACTTTAAAAACTGTAAAGACCAGCATATGTTTTTTTATATATAGACGAGGACTGTAAGTCTTTTGCCCTTCATCTTCAAGACAAATAATAGCAGGGACAAGTATATAAATATCTAAATGATAGCAGGGACAAGTATATGAATATCTTGACATCTTGTGTCTGATATAATTTATTCAGTGAGAGGATGGCTGAGAAGTTGGAAACGTTCATCATTACCATATAATAAAAAAATTGAATTACAGAAGTCGTTTTGATCAAACAAACTGTCCAATAAACTATATTTAATCTCAAAAAAAATTCTTCTACGCTTCATTGGTGTCGGTTGTCTTCCTCCCCTCTCCGTATACAGTATTACAGCGTATATTTAGGATGTTTAACTGGCAATCTTCCTTTGATCTTCACGCTTACCCACTTGAAAACATTACCTAGGCCATTCGCTTTCAATCTATTTGACTAAATGTGCTTAATTTTACTGTATGGGCTATTTGAAGGGAGAGGGAAACAGAGCAAGGGCAATATCACAGTGTGCTCAATTGGATAGACGTATGATGTTAATTCCCAAATAATTACAAGTTCAATTTGACCAAATGTATCTAGTTTTAGTGTATTGAAGTGTAGAAGAGTACCAACGGTATTCGAAACTGCCTGCTAGTTATAAGCTTTTTGAAGTGAGAGCTAAACAGAGGAGGGGCAATGTAAACAAATCTGGTATTTAACTGGCATTCTTGCTTTGTTCTTCTATACAGATGACAAAATCCATGCAGACGAAGATGTAGTTGCAATGTGCTATGTAATTGGCCTGGAAATCTCATCCGCAACAAAGGGCATTGGCTTCTTGAATGACGGAAAAGAGTTCACAGGGTACCCTGTAATTGGATTCAATCATCAGATGCAAACATCTGGCGGATGCCAAGGAAGTGACCCTAATTATCAAGATAACCAGAAGAGCTGTACTCCCACCAAGATTCTGGATAAAAATAATACAGTCTGTCCCTGGGTTCGACGGCTGCACAATTCCTTGTCCTTCGACGTGGAGTTAAGAGTATCAACGTTTCATCTCGATGAAGCAATTGAGGACATAAAAAAAATTAGGGATTTGAATCGCCAAAATCTGTGTGACTGGGGTTCATTCGGTGGAATATACATGCGTTCTGTTAAGAAGTCAGATGCATATCTTGGACCTGCAGAGGATCAGGTTACTTTGGAGGTGCAAACTTATCGGTCAAGGGAAGCAGGGATACCCAAGTGGAATGATGACGCGTTTCAAGAAATTGAGCAAACAGTGATAGAGAAGAACAGAGGGGCACTACACTGGAGATAAAAAAGTGACTTAATAATTAAATCAATAATGATCTAATTAATAATTAAATCAATAATGATTTAATTAATAAGTGAAAATACCTTTTTACTCAAACACTTATGCCCTGGACAAATATTAGGACCTCTTCTAAGAAGCATAAACATTGGACTATTTGTAACCTTGTAATCGCATCATTCCCAACGCCACGAATTAAACTTGGAGGCTTCAACATAGTTTTTATTGTTTGTAGCCAAAAAGAGTATGGAAGTTAATCCTTTTGGAAATTAATAACCATTTATTTAAATGTCTTAAGTACTTTCTCTGTGCAAGTATTATCCAATGTTTCACAGGTGAAGAGTCTCATTGATATCTTGATCATATTAACACCCTGATGTCTGATCTGAATACCCCAGTCTTTTGACAACAAACCTTTTCTCTTCAAACCACCAATGCCTACCCCGAAAATGCCAAAATGAAACTTATCTTAACCTAATAGTCCTAGATTGGGAACAAAATTAGTTTTTGAACCTGGAGTGGGGACAAAATTTTCTGACTCTCCTCAATTAGAGCAAAGATGCATCTCCTCCACTTGTTTAAAAGCAATCCCCGTTGCTCTTAGATTGGCCAATTCATCTACTAGGTCATTTCCTTCTCTACAAATGTGATTAATTATTATTGCCACAAAAGAATTTCATAATATCTAATGTTCTTCCCACAATAGAATCCAATCTCCAGTTCGGGGTCTTTCCTATTCTAGCCTCTTCAATCTCCACCTTCATAAAATTAAGCTCTACAAAATAACAGTCCTTACACAACTACTTTGAATTTTGCAATGTTATTGGTATCAGCGTCCAAACGTTTGGCCAATTTAGCTAAAATATCACCTATAGGTGATTGAACTACACAACCAACTCTCGAAGCTCCTGGGTTACCTCTAGTGGCACTACATGATATTTCCATTAAAGGTAGACATCCCACTTAAGGCGAAAAAGTGATAAAGTGATAATACGGTCGAAAGTGGGAATGTTCCTATGTGGTCCCTAAGTAAACTTAAGTAACATGTTTGTTTAAGACTTAGGAGAAGAACTTACTATATACAACACTTAAACACACCAACAATAACTCTAGACTCAAACCTATTTCTCAAGAGTTTATTCCACTAACATTACCTAAGAATGTCTTTTAAAAAACCAATAACTCCATATTTCACAGAGCAATAATAATAATAATAAATCATCCTTGTATCTAGGATGAGATCTTTGTAGTTAGATGACTCTTCCACCTTAGGTGGGATATCCACCTTTATGTATGTATCACACTATCACTTTTTCACCTTAGATGGGTGATAAATTATCGCTGTTGTATCATGTCATAAGATCAAGACAATTGTCATAAGATCAAGACAATTGTCATAATTGTACACTGGGCGATAGTTTTTCATCAACTCCAATATGGTATCAAAGCTCTGCCCTTTCATGTCCCTGTTCTCTTCATGAGAGGTTTTTGGTCTTGCCCTTCATATCTAGTTTTTTTAGAGGTTTTCTATGAAAAGTTGTGTGGATTTGGGGTGGAGATAATTTTTGGAGCACTGTGGGCACAAACTGACCTCACGATCGCGTCCGGAATGCCCCAAAACCCCCATTTTTATATAAGGCACATCTAATTTGGACAAAGTTGAAATGTGGGCCCTCTTTTTTGCATGCACAACCTTGACACACTTTTCGAGGTAAAAATATCTTAGTTTTCATGCCGCCTCAGTTTTCGTGTCACTGATGTCAGCAGTCGCAGGTCTAAGATTTGGGTTAAATTTGATGGCCACAAACCCGTCGTACAACTTGCCATTTTCTTCATAATGAGCACCTTATGGTTTTTTGCTCATATCTTGCGCATACAACATCAAATTTTGACATATCGTATATCGTCGAAAAGCTCTTTTCGAGCTCCATCCAAATTTGGAGGTTAGATTTTCTATTTTTTCCCATCTTGTAAGTTTTTTTTGCAGTCAAAGTTAGGGTTCTTTTTTGCACTATGGGAGCCATATCTTGCTCATCCAAACTCCGTTTTTTGACTTTCGCATGACATTGGAAAGATGGTTTAGTTATCTATCTTATTTCATGGGTCTCAGACCCAGATTCTGCTTCAGGTATTTTTTATTCAGATTTTTGCATTTTTGCAATCTAGTGGATATCTTGGATATTTCAGGTCCTGAGATAGTTTTCTGTGCATGGGATAACTTCTTTTCAGTTGTTCTTCATGTTTCTACAGCTTTATGTCATTCCTTGATATTGTAGACATCTATTTCTGTCGCATTTATTTTTTTACAAATGCACTGAAATAAAATGTCATCTAATGCATGCTTGGGATCTTGCACATTTTGTGTTTGATTGTACTCGCACTATATTATAAAGTGCCATTGGGGGGGGGGGGGGGGTTTGATGTTTGCTTTGTTTTCCATATACCTTTGTCAAGTGAGTGTTCCTTCCATGACATTAGCCTCATGATGTGTGTCAAGAGAGTGATCCTTCCATGTCACCATCCTTTATACATGTTTGTATGTTCTTCATGATGCAGTTATTCGTGACAGTCTGATTCAATGTACCTATCATGCCTCTTCCTGCTCAACATTATGGGGGTATCTCATGTTGGTTCTAATGCTTCCTTGGTTTGATGGAGTGATCTATGTATTCGGTATTTTTTCCTACGTACTAGGCGGATGCAGTGGCTGGGTACCTATGCATTTCGGTGAGATGGATCATTTACCATATGGACACTCTTTCATTCATGTTTTGGAGACATCCTTCTATCTTCAATTGATCAGCTCTTCAGACTTTGTTTATAGTCTTCTCTACTTGATCATGTTCTATTACAGTGAAGGTTCCAATAATTATTTTTTGGTAGTGTTTGCAGCTTCATGCTTCAGAGGTGTTCTACTTGTTCATCCTCTGTTTATATTCTTCTGGGACATTCTCTAGTTGGAGGCTTCTTCAGTTCTTCACTAGTCTTCATCTCTTTTGAGAGGGGTTTTTCTCATTGGGTTTTCTCCTTTTTCTCCTCTTTACTGATTTTTTTTGTACTTGGGTACCTGATCAGGCCTTGTTGTCGAGACCCATTTCCTACTTTTAGTAGTTGTTTCTAAGTTTTTAGCTTCTCCCTAAGTTTATCTTAAGGGGGGTGTTAGAGTAAAAATGCATTTTCACTTATTAATTAAATCATTATTGATTTAATTATTAAGTGATATTTTTATCTCTAGTTTAATTAAGCAAAACTTTACGCATGTTATAATTAATTCTTTATTAATTATTATCATGCAACCTAGGTTTCTCCACCTTTCGGGTGTTCGATCTCCTTTATAAGAATTGTTCTCTTTGTAATTATTAATTCTTTTGCAATCTCATTCTATTATTATTGAATCAATTGAGGATGTTTCCTCTTTCACAGATCTGTTGTTTTTGGCCTCCATAGTTTTTGCTTCTCTCTTTCTGTGACAGGTGTTTGCATGTAGGTGATTCTTGGGAGTTGTAGGGTTGATAGTTTTTCATCAAATCCAATAATAAGTTGGGAAGGCTTGAATTGACACTCTTCTTACACCATTTTGGTACCAAATTCAAGCGATAGGGAAGAGAGGTTGGCTATTATGGTGTTTGGGGTGCTTTGGTACTCAAGTTAGGAGGACTAGATATGGGGCGTGTTCCTCATGTGACAAGACATGATAGCTATTTGGTATTTCAAAAAAATTCAAAGGTTCTTTTAGTTTTGAATAGTGGCTCTGTTTATGATCGATGGTCTAGTTTTTTCTCTTATTCTCCTAAGGACTTTTATATGCATATGTTTTGATCTCTTTCTATCAATGATGCTGCAAGTGCAGGGTTTAAGTCTTTGGTGGCTTTTGTACATTGCAAATCTAACTACTTGTAATTTCTCTATTTATGTTTTTAATTAATATATTATCTAGACTCAGGCCCATTAAGTGTGCACACACACATATCTATCTATCTATCTATCTATCTGATGAATTCATATAGAACCTTTAACTCCACTATCACTGTGAAAATAATCATTCTTCTAACTACAACTTTTTAGCTAACTTCAAATCTCTATTGTACTAATCCACAATTGTCTCAAAATTCTCAGAGATTTAATCTTGTTAATGCCATAGTCTTGAAATGACAACTATAAATTGTTTACTTAAGACTTAAGTGCCCTTGAATTTTGGTTGTTTAACTGATAAGCTACTTTCATCCGCAACTATTTTAGGGGTTGCAGAATTATTTTATGTTATGACAAAAGGAAATTATTTTGTTTTATAATAAAATTATTTTTTGTACAACAAAATGTCTAAAATTATTTTCTGTACAATAAAATAGTTTTAGTAATTATAGCAAGATATGAAGGTACTAGTTTAATAGAATTAAACGTTCCAATTCATATTATTAGATTTAATTATGAAGAAAGATAATTTTGTTTGAGATTGAGATAAAAAAATATCTATATGTTTTTCATATGACAAAAATTCTTCTTCTTTGTACAACAAAATACTTTTAATATTTATAGTAAGTGGAGCAATTTTACTTTTAAAAAGTTTCATGGATCACCCTACATTATTAGATTCTAATTATCAAGAAAAACTTAAAAATATTTAATTGTAGATTTTTTCCACCAAAAAATCTTTTTGTTTTTTATGTGCACTTAAATTTACAAAATATTTGATTATTAGTAACAAATTATTACTTAAGTAAATTTAATCAAATTATAATTTAATGATAGGAAACTTCAACTATGAACTCGCAAGAACAAAGTACATATCTATCTAGTCAAAATTTAAAACCGATTTTTAACTTAGTTACTCAAGCTTACTCAAGTCATTTTTTTAATATGATTAAGACACTTGTCATGATATTAGGTTGTCTTAGGATTGCATCTAAGGTCTTATCCTTATCTCTCTACCAAGGTTGTCTTATTATTTTATAATCATTATGAATTTTGTATTCATTATTTTCTACATTATAACAATATTTTCATTGCATCTCTTTTGTGGAAAGTACTTGGTTTTGCTAGCTAGATTGTACTTCAACAAAAATTTTAATTTCTTCAACATTGTATGAGAACATAAAAATTAGCCATTTTTTTTTCATTTCTTCAACATATTATGAAAACATTGAATTAGCCAACTTTATTATTTTTGGAGGGTTTTTAGGACTTTTATAGGATGTCTATTAGAGTGAAACAAACACTATAGATGTGCTCAAAAGGTCCAAAAACTTATAGATTCATATAAAGTACAATAAAGTTTGGTACAATGTTTTTTTTTAGCTTTTGGGGGTTGCTTTGGTTGTCACTATACTAGTTCATAAATTCACATACTTTGTATTGCCATAAAGTTGCTATTTACTTAATCAACATGTACATTGACAAAAAACATATATTTTAAAAAAAAATTCTACAATATCTACCACTACTATCTACTTGATACAAATCATTCTTTTAAGATTTAAAAATATTAAAAACAAAAACCATTTTTTTTAAAGAATTTATTGAAAATAAAAAAGTTAGTGGTCATGGGTGCCATGAGAGTATTTGCCCCTATCATTTCCTATCATGATAGGGAGGAAATCTCTTCAACCCTCTAACCTATAGAGGACTGTAATCTACAGATAATACCCCTATCCATGAGAGAGAGAGAGAGAGAGAGAGAGAGAGAGAGGAGTAAATAGGGCTCCGAATAGACAAAGACATTGATGGGGAAGGAAGACAAGAGAGGAAATGAAGACACACACACACACACACACACACACACACACACACACTATATATATATGTATGTCTATACATATGTGTAGTAAATTCTAAGTTTACAAGCATACATTTGTATGTCTTCATAACTTGTATGGGTTATAGAAAACTCAAAATTATGGTTTTAGTTCTACATAACCCGTACGGGTTATGGAAAAATCAAAATTATGGTTTTAGTTCTACATAACCCGTATGTGTTATGTAAAACTATGCATGGTACTTTTTACTTTTCAAAACCGGAGCGGGTTATTTTGCAAATCAAAACCGGTGCAGGTTTTGGCTTGGTAAGAGGGTTGGAAAATGACCCTAAGGCTTGCAAATCCATTTTCCCTCCATTTTTGTCCTTTTTACACATTTTTTCATCTTCCAACATGATTCCTCAACTTTGTCATCATCATCTTTACAAATGATCAAGTGAGTATCTCTAAAATTACCATCATCATCTCACACGTCTTCTCAGCTTTCTGACCATATAATTTTTTCTATTTTTGGACAACATTAGCATACTAAACTTTAATTTTTTTCACCAGTGTCTTGACAGTCCTCACAGACATATGTCTACCATTTTTTTAATAACTTGTGATCTACTTGACCAAATTCTAAATAAATTACATATTACCCTTCTACACTATATTCTATACACTTTAAAAAAAAATTTGCATTTTTTTATTATTTTGATGCAAGTTATGCCCATTGCACAAACATGTACCAAATGTTCAGGATGCGGTCACTTCAAAAAATCATAAATAAAAAAATACTCAACAAAAAAATACACAACTTCTAGATCTCACTCTTACCTATCATCCTATCAAACGGTTTGGAAAATACTAAATCTAACTATATATTTTGTAAAGCGCACGGAAATAACTATGTTATGTTTTTCTGAAAAAACATTTTTTGTGCGCGAGAGGTTTGACCCTCTTAATATTTTCCATTTTTAAAACACTTTAGTATTTTAGAAACTAGATTCAAAGTACTACAATTCGTATTTTTTGCGCAACTCCTAGTTTTGAGTGCATGACCCTCAGGGCCCGTTTGTTTGTTGGAAGATGGCTGGAATTTGAAAACGGGAAGATGTATTTTTGTACGGTCAAATTCCCATTTTGGTCCAAAATGAGAATTTGGCAAAAAATGTGGAATTTGCCAAATTCTCATTTTGGACCAAAATGGGAATTTGACCGTACAAAAATACATCTTCCCGTTTTCAAATTCCAGCCATCTTCCAACAAACAAACGGGCCCTCAAATCTCTCCATGACGTTCAGGTTTCCCTGATTTTAGAAACACAAAGTGGCCACTTATACCCCCCTTTTTGTTCACCATCTTGGTGTACTTACCCATATATATATATATATATATATATGCATTTTACTTTTTTCTACTAGAATTACTTGTTTAGAATGCATATTTTTAACATTGTAGGCATCTATTGAATGTTCTACTTGAATTGTAAACACTTTAAGACAAAGTGCCACATATTTTACTTGTAATTTAGGGAACCTTGCACACATCATGTTATGTAATTTTTGTACTCAATATACTTTATAAAGTGTCATGGGATTTTGTTGTGTGCATTTTTATTTACTTTCATATGATTTTTCCTTAATTTTCACATCCTTTTATAGATTTGTGTACCATTTTGTATATCTTTTGATGTTATTTTCCGCCTTCTACATATTATATTATAAAACATAGCTTTAATGTGCATGTCTTATCTCTCCCTTATCAACATTATGGGGGTATCATAGCATTTATACTAATTCTTGCTTGGTTTCACTTTAAAATGAGCTATGTGTCTCATTTCTATATCTATATACTATGTAGATGTAGTGAGTAGACACTTATTAATGTTATTGAGATGGAATACATACCATGTAAACGCTCACGTATTCTTATTTATGGAAGCGAGCTTCCATCTTATATTAGAGCCTATATTTGGAAGGGTGATCAGAAAGGATATTCAATGAAGTATGGAGGGTTGAGATTGAGTTGGTATAGAGGTTAATAGATGGAGGGTGGAGAATAATGGAGGATTATATAATTTAAAATATTATTTTTTGGAGATAATTAATGAGATTTATGGTGAGAGATAAGAGAAATATTTATTTTATTTTATTAATTTTTAGGTGGTTATGAGGGAGTTTAATTATGTGGAAAGAAGACCAGGACTAGGAAAATGGATTAGGACTTAGGAAAAAATAGATTAGGACTTTAGGGAGAATTATAAACATTAAGGGAGAATTAGGAAAAAAATCCTAAAATTAGAATAATTAGCATAATTGAGTGATTAAAGGCCTAGGATGCTTTTAGGTGGATAGGATAATTTCCCCTTGAGAGATTTAGAACCTAATAAAAAATTACTTGAGTAGGATCTCCAAAAGACATAAGATGGGGGCAATGAAAAGAAAAATTGTGTGAGTAAACTACTTTTTTCTATAGCACTTGATGTTATGCACCGAGATACGAATACCAGAGCGATGATGTGTCAAATGTGGAAAGGATTGACTTCCAGACTTACAAAACAAAAGAATTCCCTGCGCACAACATGACTCATTAAACCATGGTAGATACTATGTGGGGACAACCAATAAACACGTCACTTGAAAGTTAAGGTCGTGTACCAACCGATATTGACTGAGATACACTAGGATATGAAGGATAATGATGACCTTGAGAAGATGAAAAAAGGGAAGTCCATAAGTAAAAGATTAAATATTAAAAAGAAATTGTTAACAAACATAAATCATTGAACTTTTTCCTAAAATAATGAGAACAATTAGGAGTGGTGAAAGATTAAGATGATGAAAAAGCCTAATATGGGGAATGATATATCCCATAAAGGTAAGAAGGATGAAATGATAATGAATCCTAATTTGCGGAACAATATATCTTGTGAAGGAGAAAATGATGAATGAATAAATAGATGAAATCAAGGCAAATAATTCAAATGATTGATGATATTTTTGTTGCTAAATGATAAAATTTGACACTTGGTGAAGATTAAATGTATTTCAAAGTGCTATGTTTTAGTGTACTAAGTTGTCACTAAACTTTCAAGTGCATAACCTATGCAAATAAAAGGTACTCATCCAAGATAGGAAAGGAGCAAAATAGAAGGCAGTGGGATTGCTTTAGAGGATAAAGAAGATTGAAATAGGGACTGATAAATCCTATGAAGATTAAAAGATGAAATGATGGCGAGGCTTGATTTGGGGAATGATATATTCTACAAAGGAAAAAATTATGAATGAATAGATAGATAAAATTAAGGAAAACCATTCAAATTATTGATAGTATTAATATTGCTAAAAGATCAAAGTTGGCGCGCAGAGAAGATCAAATGTATGTCTAAGTGTTATCTATTAGAGTATTAAGTGTCACTAAAATTGTGAGTGCATAAGGATGTGGATATATAAAAAAGCACTTGTCCAATATAGGAAAAGATAAAAATAGAAGAAACTAAGATTAATTCCTTTTAAAACAATAATGTCATTACTTTACCCATCTTGAGAGTAGAGACATTATTCTTGATGGTTTTCACATGGTAATCCCACGGCTCTAACAAAAATCAAAGGAGTTTTATGTAATTATCCTTCTCCATATTCACTTTAATAGAGTTCAATTGGATCATAATGATATTGAATGCATTCATGTGCTTAGTTATAAGACCACCATCCTCCATCTCAAGAATGCACAATTTTGTTTTCAAGAATTGCTTGTTTAGTAGGGTTTTAGAGTGATAAATATCTCCCATCTTCTTCCAAAGATAATATTTAGTAACCTCTTCATGTGCCCTAAAAAACACTAAATTGACTATGTTGCCCTTAGTTTTCACAAGGTTGAAAATCATGAGACAATCGTACAAATTTTGTCTAATTCGTAATTCATGTGATCTTTTGGCTTGCTTTTTCAAGGTTTTAGTCATGTATTTTTGATTTTTTTTGTCGTTATGTTCTCATCGTCAATAGGGAAGATTGTTTTAAGCTTCATTTTGCTCTAATTTGTTATTTTATTCAAATCCTTCATTAAAATTGGGAATTTTAAACTCCCTTGCACATGTGGTGTATTGTTTAATGGTGTAAATCAGAGTTTTCCCTCCCCTTTGTATATGCAAATACATTACATAGTGCAAATTGGACTTAAAAGTCCAAACTACATGTGTAGTTCGTAAATTTAGTCCCTATTTACACAGTAAACAACGTTTTTAAATAGACCTCATACAAGTCCACCAACACATTATTAGTCCAAGAAAATATATAAAAAAATGCAATAAAGATAATAATTACATTTGATAATATTAGCGTCAAAGTTTACAATTGGCGTCTGCTCCCGCGCGCGCGCGCACACACACACACACACACACACACACACACACACACACACACACACACACACACACACACACACACACACACACACACCCATATNCACACACACACACACACACACACACACACACACACACACACACACACACACACACACACACACATCCATATAACAAAAATCCAGAACTCCACCCCGAGTCCAAATTACAATGGGACTAGGGTCGTGCAAGAGAATTGTTGAGGTTTCTAGGGTATATGACACGAGGGTATAGGGATAGGGCTTCGGTTGAGGGTATACAATTTTGGGCATAAGGCTTATGGCTTATGATTGACAATGGGGGGTTAAGTGTTAAGGGATTCAGGATTAAATTAAAAATTTAGGTTTTAGTGTTATATTATTAATTCCATCTTTCTACATTACATATAATATCATAACTAAAGCCATATATATGCGGATGCAACATCTTATTCCTAACATTATTTCGGTTGAACAAGGTGGATTTTTCCCAGGGAGAGAAATAATGAAAGGGACTCAGGTGGCTAACGAGGTCCTTCACTCCATCAACACAAATCATACCTCCAATTTCGTTATAAAACTGGACATGATGAAAGCCTATGATAAAGTCTGCTGGACATTTCTCTTTAAGGTGCTGCATAAAATGGGCTTCTCTAAATGGATAAAAGCATGTATTTCAAGAGCTTGGTTTTCAGTAATTATTAATGGTAATCCAGTTGGGTTCTTCTCTTCTACACAAGGGGTGAGACAGGGAGATCATTTATCTCTAGTATTATTCATCATCATGGCTGAAGCTTTCAATAGATCGATTAAGCATAAGAATTTTTCAGGTACTTGGCACGAAGCAATTATTGGTGGAACAAATATGGACATTACTCATTCTTTATTTGTAGATGACACTTTGCTATTTGGTCATTCGCAAGTTAAAGAGGCTAGGAAAATCAAACATACACTTCAACTATATTTAACGGTCTCAGGTCAAAAAATTAATGCACAAAAATCCAATATTTATCTATTCAATACCAATAAAATAATATTTGATAGAATAGTTCAGATCCTGGGGTTTGTTGTTGATTTCTTGCCATCCATGTACCTTGGAATTCCCTTTTTTTATGGGGTCCAATAAAGAAAGTTACTGGTTTTCATTTGTGGAGCATATCAAGAGTATAATTGTGGCTTGGAAAGCTAGATGGCTATCACTCTCAGGTAGAACTCTTCTCATTAAATCAGTACTTTTCACTATCCCAAACTACTACTTAGCAGTTCTCAAGGCTCCTCCTTCAATCATTCTTCAAATTCAAAAATTGATTAGAGGTTTTCTATGGAAGGGAAACATGAATGATGAAAAAAAAATTCCTCTTATCTCTTTCCAAGACATGGCACATATACTTGCTTTAGGGGGTGCTGGAGTACATGACATTGCAAAAAGAAATGAAGCCTTTGGTGGCAAAATTGTATGGAAAATGTACTCAACGTCTCTGAGTATATGGTGCCAAATCACGCAACAAAAATATTTGGACAATAATGACCCATCAAGGGTATTATCAATTCTAGCTCCACCTAGAGGGTCATCCATATGAGATTTTATGGTTTCAGCTAGAGAGATTGTTGCTAAATATGTGACTTGGGAAGTCAATAGTGGTAGCAAGGTTAAGTTTTGGAGAGACTCGTGGAATGGTCAACCCCCTTTATCCTCAATGAAAAACACAGTAGACATTATAAGGTCTTCGGAAAACCAGTGGGGGAGCCTCCTAATTCATTACATTTCAGCAATCTATATATTCTCAAGGAAAGTTATATGGAAGGACCTGAATGAGCTACCATTAAATCAACAAGATAAGGATTCCTTTAGAAACACACTATCTGACAGACATGTGTATCTATCGGGACAAGAGGATAAACTTATTTGGGCACCAACAAAAGATGGAAACTATTCTATTAAAGAGGGATATAGAATTTTTCAACAAATTTATTTGCATAAGGTGTCATCCCGAGTGTTCTCTTTCTGCTGGAATCACATTGTACTTCCTAAAGCTGGATGCTTTGCCTGGCTTGCAATAAAACATCGAGTATTGACAAGTGACAGGTTGGAGAGACTCGGGATTGCACCACCATTTAAATGCTTGTTGTGTGAAGATAATATTGAAACAACGGATCACTTATTCTTAAATTATACTTTTGCATAGGGTTGTTGGTTATTTGTCATAAGAAAATTACAATATAGCACTCCTCTCCCGAACTGTATTTGGGATTTATTCCAATCTTGGCTGGTATTACATGTGAACTCATTATTCACGAACATTTGGAAATGTGCTCCAACATTAGTGGTTTGGGCAATTTGGTGGGAAAGAAATAAACAAATATTCACGAAGATTTCTTCTCCTATTGAAGTGGTACTAGAAGGCATTGAGAAATCAATTTCAGAGGTGGTTAATGCTAGTTTGAGTAAATGCAATTTTAACCCAGTCATCACGCTTTTGGATGGCAATGTCATTCACAAATGGAAAAGAATAATAGTGCCAACAGGATGCAATATATCTAAACATGGTTCATCTAAGATGGATAGATCAGCAGTTCACTGGCACCCCCCCACATTGGTTACTGTGGAGCTTAACTTTGATGGGGCTTCTCATGGAAACCCAGGCATGTCGGGATTGGGGGCTTGTATTTGATATTCTCAGGGCAATTTCCTCGCACTTACAACCTCTCCCCTGCCTGCAGGAACAAACAATCTTGCATAAGCTCATGCTTTATTTGTTGGTTTAATCCTTGCCAAGCAGGGAGGTTATAATCGACTACACATTGAAGGGGATTCTTTGGTCATTATTAATGCTTGCATTAAATGAAAATCACATTCATGGCATCTCAATTATATTTTCACCCTAATTTGGAACCTATTAGATAAATGTCATGAAGTATATATCTCACACACACTTCGTGAAGGAAATAAAGTTGCAGATGTGCTGTCCAATTTGGGTTGTGATGGGACTGTGGCTTCGGCATTAAATCTGATAAATTTTATTGCAGAGGTTGTTGATCTTCAAAATGCAATTGATGAAGATCGTATGAGGTGCGACATGTGAACGTTCATTATATAAGCCGTAGGGACGCGTGGTTGTTTCGCTCATGTCCGTGCACCAATTGGGACATACGAAACTTCATGTTCACATGGCTAGTTGCAGAATACATGCGCAATATTTCCCAAGTGGAAATTTGGCCAGTTCGCACAGAATTATAATGAATGCATTTGATTCCAACATACTCTTTGCCGTCACCAAAGTACATTGATTTTTCTATTTGTCTTGTTCATTGCTCATTGTGTTATCATTCCTTGGAGATGGCAGAAATTGCAGAAGTCTGTGTGTGCTGTGAGTTGTGCTCTAGCTTCCATTCTGAAATTTTACCCAAAAATTATCTGATTTGGGTCTCTCCTAAGGTGGATGAAGAAGCCTTGCCTATGCATATCAACGATGATGTGATGGACGAAATGTTTATTGTTCACTCTTCCTCCATTCGGCGAGCAATTAAACAGGTAATTGGGTACGAAAACTTTGTGCCAAATTTAAAGCAGTTCTTATTTCCTTCTCAATTTGTCTCAAAATTTCTATCAAACACTATGAATTTGTTGCAATCTCCACACTTGCTTGAAATTATGGCATTTAAAGTTGTTCATAAATTTTTTTGGGTGGGAAATAAGCTTAAGCAAGCCATGCAACATTATGACCTCTGGAATGGTCATGCGCTAGTTGGGGGTTTATTTTCTAGACACCAATTAATGCATAAACATGAGTTTTTGGTTGCTTATAATGGAATAAAACAATCACTTGAGAAACATAATGCCAAGTTTTTAAGAAATGCAATTCAAGAAACTGCTTGCGCCCTCAGTTCGCAGCTAGAAGAAAAAATGAAGTCTATTGTTTATGTTGTGTTGGACTTATTGGGTATGCACAATACCCTTGTTATCCCACAATTCACTCCTCTCCCTCAACCTTCACACTGGAATGCGGCTTCTTCGAACAAAATCAGGAGGGTTGAGAAGGAGCGACGGGATATTCTGGCTTCATCAAATAGGGTAGGTTATTGTACTTCGGGTTGGATTCCAGAGGCACAAACTGGTCAAAGGTGTGATTGTGAGGTTGCGGTCGTCTCCACAGTAGGTTCTGAACTGAATTCACACGATACCCGGGGGACTGGATGGGAGATTTATACTCCTACAGAGCGCTCCAGTGGTTGGGCTTCGGGTTGGTCGCCGCAGTCTCAGCCTGGACATGCAAATATAAAGAACGTTAAGGGGAGTGGCTGAGAGATATCCACTACTGATGAACGTCCAAGTGGATGGTCATGGGGTGTGGCTGCGATGGAAGAATGAAGGGATGGTTCTTAGCTGGAAACTTGGCGTTGATAGCAAGTAATCATACTTCAAATTTTGGGACCGTGCATACGATGGTCTTGTGATTAGGGCCCAATCACTTTTTTGTAATGCCCTACCTTTTTGTGGCTCGTAACCTATATGATGTGAACTATCGCGTTTAAGCCCTAAGTAATTTGATTTTGATACAACTGTAATGTTCACAATACTTGGATATATTGTAATGGGCAAGGATCTCGGGTTTTCTTGCTGGCTGTTTCCCGATTGAGCTCTCGAACCAGTTTAATTATAAATAATATATATAGTGGCTTGACCTTTTTTGCTTTTAAAAATAAATAAATTAGTGTATAGGGTTGAGGTCACGAGGTACATGGGGCTAAGGGTTGAGGGTATAAGGTTGAGGTTTACCATATCTAGGCTATAGGGCCTAGGATAGAGGGTATAGGATTTATGGTTTAAAATTGATGATATAGGATATAGTGTTGTGTGTTGAGTGAATAAGGTTGAGGATTTAGCACATAGACTTTAGAGTCGTAGGTTAAAAGATAGAATATATGGTATACTGCATTATTTTTATCCCCGATTTTAGTGGGAGTGCATCTCTTCTAATTATGTTAATAATTAGAATGACTACTTACATCCACCAAATACTTGCATCCAATTATTAGATACCATGTCAAAAAAAATTTGGTCCAAAGGTCTCTCATGCCTCCCTTCAAAAATAAGAATCATTTAAAAATGAAACACCTCCCT
Source organism: Thuja plicata (assembly GCA_018584345.1). Classification (NCBI taxonomy): domain Eukaryota; kingdom Viridiplantae; phylum Streptophyta; class Pinopsida; order Cupressales; family Cupressaceae; genus Thuja; species Thuja plicata. The sequence continues at coordinate 399,048 of MU226197.1, forward strand.
CTCTTTCCACTTTCCTATGCAATTTAGGCACTGCAGATTTTCAAATTTTAAATTTAATATGAAGGAATATAATTCCTCGAAAAGGGAGGGTGCCATTCTTCAACAACTCTCACAAAGTAATGAATATTTGTTTCCCTGCCAAATAGGCAGTTAAACTTATGAAAATGGCTTTGCAACCGCTGGGATATTATTGCATCCTACCTTATTTTGAAATGAGAAATTATTTCTTTCCAAGTGCTGTTTCATTAATATTTTCACAATTTTCCTTTTAATGAAAAAAAATTGCCCTTTAAAAGCCTTAAGTTGTCTCAGAAGTTTGAAAATAGATTTCTACTTACTGAAAGCTCAATTTCAACTTAAAAATGGATGAGATAACCTTTTAAGCTCTTCATACAAAGATTTTACCCCAGATTTTCGTTACCGATTGGTTAGAACAGAGGAAATTAAATTCTTCCAAATGATTATGAAACTTTAGCCACTTTAGACATAATACAATAAAAAATATTTCTGTAAAAGCATTTTATTCCAGCCCTTACAAATTTTTTAAAACAATTGTTTCCATGAAAATAGCTTCTGGTGCATTACAACTGTGTTCAGATGGAAACTAAATTCTTCTAATTTTGATCAAATTAGAGGCAATCCAATGAATTCAAACCAATCAAAACAAAGACATCAAAATTGAAAATAAAATAATTATTTCTAGATCATTATCATCTTTCACACTCGCTAAAATTGAGCAATTGAACATAGGTTGCAATCTGAAGGTTATTTCAGAGATCGTTCCAAGAGATATCTTCATAGCTTTTAGATCTGAATTCAAACAGAAAGAAATGTAGATTTGACCATCACACCAAAAGATAAAGAAGTTAAAGATTTCTACAATCTATTTTAAGGAGCAAGAGGTCTTATGGAATAAAAGAAAAAAAATGTTACATAAATTAGTTAGATTTTTTTTGAAAAATAGCAAGATTATTTAAAGTGGGAGGCTTCATGAATTTTGTAATAGAATTCAAGCTTAAAAGTTTAAGCTTGCGTCTCATGTATTTTGTTATTTAACATATTTAATTCATTTGAGTAAATAAATACAAAAAAACAATGATACAAATCTCCAGTTCTATTTAACAGGAAAAACTTCTAATTAGTCCTTCAGCAATTTTTTTTTAACTTTATGGGGTTTCCCACTATAGAACATTAAAAATTGCCCCATGAGTCTAGGTTTTTTCTTATACTATTTGTCAATCATCTCAAATTTTTCAAATCTTATTAGTGAATTATTTTATTATTTATATCTATTATTCATACTACACTACAAAATTTATGGGACCAAAACATTTAAAATAGGTCTAATAAAATCTCAGCAGCAGGCACCCAAATTTTTAAAGAAGACCCCAAGCAAATAAATAAATAAACAAGACGAAAATGGTTAAATCACATGGAGTACAATTAAGACTATGAAATACCCTTAAAATTGAATTTGTGTTATTTATGGCTTATTTTTTTTCTCTATCAATAAAAATTTCAGATCATACTTCATGATCCATCATCTAAATAAAATGATTAGACAGATTTTAAGATAACCCAGTTTTTTTAATAATTATTTATAACATTTATATATATATTAAAAATATAATACATTATATATTTTAGAATATATAATAATTATATATTATAATATTGTTAAAATATATTATAATTAAAATTTGTAAACAATAAAATATAATAATAAAATATTAAATAGAGTATTTCATAAAAATATATGTAAATTAAAAAACTAATTTCAAAATAAATTAAATGATAGATGAATTATATATTACAAACTATGGTTAAAAACTTTCGAAAAACAAATTTGGTGTAGCTCGGAAAAAGGGGTCCTAACCAAATCAATTAAACCAATCATAAGGGAGATAAGTAATTTATATCATTTATTTAATTCATAAATAAATATTTAAACATTAGAAATATTAGAAATATTAGTATAAATTAATTCATGAATCGTGCACAACCGAATGCAATAGTATATTGCCTACGGCAAGTACAATAATAGAAAGTTCACATCTGTGTTTTGACTCTCCATGTTTATTTTACTTAAGTTTCAGTACAAATCTTAGTATAAATACTTTTGTGCCTCAAAGCTCTTTTAATAAAAACATATGATTTAACACCTAGAGATTTAACAAACAAAGTGATATTTCAAAAATAAGAAAGTTTAACCAGTACCATTAACAAAGTTGGCACAATACATCTAATTTTCTAAGATAATGTACAAATTATTTTATAATTCTTTAAATTCACTCAACAGAAATTTATAAGAATATCTTAAAGATATATGAAAAATATCTTCAATAGAAATCAAATAAGAATTGATTTACAACTTTAAATCTATTTTAATTCTTTTGAATCTTCATCCTTTGATAATAGATCATTGAATATGATCTCATATTGATTAAAAAAATTTAATCTAAAAACAATATTAGAAATCTCTTATTTAACATAATTTAATCTAAAAAACATCATTATCTATCTATATTATGAATTCATTAAATAAAACTGATAAAACTTGTTATGGCCGGAAAGAATTCTCCACAATGGTCGAACGCCTGTGGCCAGCCTCATTTGCAATCATGTCACCGATAATTTAATTATGAAGAATAGATAATTTTGTTTCAGATAGAGATAACAAAATATCTATATATTTTTATATGACAAAAATTCTTTTTTTTTTAACAATAAAATAGCTTTAATATTTATAGTAAGTGAGGGCAAGTTTACTTTTAAAAAGTTAGATGGGTCGCCCTACATTACTAGATTCTAATTATTAAGAAAAAATATATGTGTTTATTTGTAGAACTTTTTTTTTTCTACCAAAATATCTATTTATCTTTTTGTATGCACTTAAATTTACAAATATTTGAGTACGAGTTAGACATTATTTTTAAAATAAATTTAATCAATTATAATTTATGATAAGGAAACTTTAAATATGTTTGGTGCACTTTAGGAAATAGACAAATATTTTCAAAACAAAGTGCATATCTATCTAGTTAAAGTTTGAAACCTATTTACGCTTAGTTACTCAAATGTACTCAAATCATATATTTATTTTACATGATTAAGACACTTGGCATAATGTTAATTTGTCTTAGGGTTTCATTTAAGTTTATCCTTATCTATATGGCAATGTTGTCTTATTGTTTTTAATCATTTTGAATTTTGTAATCAATATTTTCTTACAATATAACAATATTTTCATTGCATCTCTTTTGAAGAAAGTATTGGGTTTTGCTAGCTAGATTCCTACTTCAATGACTATTTCATTTCTTCAAAATAGTTTGACAACATCAAATTAGTGAACTTTATTATTTTCAAGGATTTTTAGGGATGAATTTTATAGGGCGTCTATTGGAGTTGATGTGCTCAAAAGGTTCAAAAACTTATAAATTCATATGAAGTACAATAAAGTTTGCTACAATGTTTTATTTTTGTTTTGAGCTTTTGGGGGTTGTTTTGGTTGTCACTATGCTAGTTCATAAATTCATATAATTTGCATTCTCATAAAGTTGGTATTTACATAGTCTCAATTAGCATCCATGTTGATAAAAAATTATTTTTGGTAAATTTATACCTTATCTGCCACTATTGTCTACTTGGCACAAATTATTATTTTAAGGTTTTAAAAGTATTAAAAGAAAAAGATATATATTTTTTAGAATTTATTAAAAATAAAAAAGTTAGTGGTCATGGGGTGCCATGGGAGTACTTGCCCCTATCAATTCCTATCATGATAGGGAGGCAAGCTCCTCGAGCCTCTAATCTACGTAGGATTATGATCTAGGTCTAAAACCACCATCCATGACTTAGGGTGGAAAATCCTCCCTTATCCATGACCTAAGGTGGAAAACCTTTAGGCCTTTCGCCTACATAGGTGGGTGGGCATTCTAAACTCCACACTATTTTTTTAAAAATAAATATATTGCATTGGTTCATACCAATTTGTCAATTTGTTGTCCTTTAAACTTAGTAGAGCCTCCACACTTACCAAACACTCTAAATGTATATTTTTTACTAGCAAAAAATACAGTTGGCCGACCTCCATATTTAGTGGCAGTCCTATCGAATTCGGTGGTAATCTCATATTGACACTAGTAGACACCTTCTCTTATTTTCACCTTTCATCATTGATAGTTTATTTTTCTAAGACCACCTTCAAAGGCTTCATTCTTTCTCCTTCGAGATCCTTTTATAGAGTAATTTGTTTAAAAGTAGGGTGAAATTTCATGCTCTCTACAATGGTGTGAGTGGTTTAGTTTGAATTTCTAAATTTTTTTAATAGAATTTTAATTTTTGAAATGTGTGGCTATAGAAATATTGTATTAAAAATATTGAAGGGCTACAAATTTCTATATAAACCTTTTTTTGGTTTAATTTTGTAAACTATATATTTTTGTGTATACTTGTTAGGATTAAGTAATACTGAGAAGGGGGGTGAATTAGTATTACAACACTTTAAATTAAACTTAAACCAATTCCACATAAACCATATGATTGCTAAAATGAAAAGAACATAAGAAAATAACACACAACTCATTACACCATGATTTGTTGTCGAGGAAACCCTGGCCAAGGGAAAACCCCGATGGGGATGGTACCCACAAGCATGCACTAAATTATAATGTCCCTATTAGGAGACCTAGCCATGTTAGGAGTTGAATATTACATAGTACATTTCCTTGTTAAAGGAATAACAACCCTGTTAAAGGTATACAACACCCTATTAGGGGTGAACTGAGCTTACAACTCTTACAATCAATACTCCAGAAAAGTATTCTCATAAATGAACAAAAACACACATCTCCAATGCTTCTAGATAGTTCCAGTTGTAGTTCTCAATAATCTCTGTCAATCTCTGATCTCTCATCTGCCATCAGACATCTCATTCGCATACATATCCATCCATATACCATGTACATTACATCTTATATCTTCGCTTTACAAAATGTTCTCCATATATATATATATATATATATCATTATCTAGTCGGCTCTCTAATACATTATCTTCCAGTCGTCTCTCTATTACAAAATATAATTAATAATGTAAAGAGTAAATATAAAGTCAATGCTCATACATAACCAAAATATAGTTTATCCATAATCATGATCTAACTTAGCATGCTAGGAATCCATGACATACTCCCTTAATCCTCGCAACTGTTCAACTACTCTGTTTCACTGTTTTGTTGTCTGCACATGTTTTCAAATCACTCTAACTCTTTGTAATCATCACCAAAACCAAATCGATCATAGGTGTAGGTCATACATACTCCATAGTATCTTCCTCTAAGATCACTCATCATCAAACATCATACTTGATCTTCACTGTCCAAAAAAATACTGTTATACTCTGTAAATATGTTTCTATACTTAGTCGATTCCATAACTGAATCATCAAAATTGTACTTATCTTGATCATACTATCAGATGTGTTTCCATAAATAATAACCATTAAGTGTCTCATAACATACCAAAAACATCACTTGCCAACAATCTCTCCCTTTGGCATTGATGGCAACACTTATCAAAAAATGACTGTGTTCCAACATGTAAAACTGTTCTCTTCTCTACTACTCCTCTCATTTTTCTCTTCTCTCTCTCCCCTTTGACAACAATGGCAAAGGTGCATCCAAAATTTATAAAAATTCAGAATTAGTGCTTGCTCACCAGTTTCAGAATATCTTGAAAGGAATCTTCCAAGATCTTCACTTCTGCAATCCATGACTCTACCAATAACTGACTAACATGAATTAGTCCATTCAGTGCATAGGATGATGTCTTTGATGCTTTTAACTCTGCGGGCATAGAGTTTGTCAATGATTTTGCAGTATTCTCCATGTCAGATAGATGAGCTTCAAGAATTGATAGCTTAGGAGTGATTAGGCTCTTAAGCAAACCAAATCTTGTCATTACTCTCCCTTTCTCTATATCCAATACATTCAACTTATCAAGAATCCTTGTAAGCTCTCTGTCCATCTCTATTACAGATTGTGAGGAGGTCTCATAACTGTCCATCATGTTGCTCAAAGTTTCCTTGTCCTTTGCAATAACATCCTCAATATTCTGAATGTGTCTGATAGAGTTCATGCAATAGCTTAATAGCATCCTTCCATGTGTAAAAAAACTTCTGGCCTTTGATGTAGCTGATCTCAGAATGCCCAAGTCCCATGAAATAGACTGGCACACTTCCATCAACTTCTTTTCTAAATAAATTTTCTCTTCTTTCTCTTCAACAATCTTCACTAAGGACTCATAGTGACCATCAAAATCATCTAGTGCCAATTTTAGGTTCTCTACCTCATCTTTACTTTGAAAAACAATAGGCACTGGAAGAAGTTTATTCACAGTATCAATTGCCCTGGTCATTACCTTAGTCTTCTTGTCACCTTTCTGCTCGGATCTCTCTTTTGCCTTAGAGAATGCGATGAAGGATAATCTCATCAGTTCATCCTCGTCCATGATGTCAACATTTGTGCTTACAGATTTGTCTTTACTTGCCAACAATAGAATAGATGTGTCAATTTTAGGTTTCATTTCAACTCTTGCTTCTTATTTTTGCTCTACCTTTTTCTGTTCTTCCTCTTTCTATTTTCCTTTTTTTGTTCTTCATCTTTCTGTTCTTCTTCATCAGCCATTGTATTGTCGATTTTCCATTCAAATGGATCTTTCTCATCAAGTGAAGTGTCAAGGGTCATAGGCACACCCAAAATATAGAAATCTGGTTGCATGATATCTTCGCTCTTCTCAAAAATTACCTCAATTTCCTTAGAGCTTTCTCCAATTTCTACAGGTGTAGGAATAGTAGGTTTAGGAGGTGGAGTATTCTCAGGAATATCACTCATAAGTATATGATCTAATGCCTTCTGAGTCTCTTCTAAAACTTCTTCATATTTCCTGCCCATAATTTTCACTAATCTTGCTTTGGTTCTTAACAAGGGTTTGAGTGCTCCCAATATTCTTTCTCTCTCCAGTACTGAAACTACTAGCAACATGTCCTCAATATATTTATTTCTTATAGCCTCATCTTCAATATGTGCAAGTTTTTTTTTCTAATTTTCAGTCTTCCATACAATTCCTCAGGTATACTACCTTATATCTCTAATAGATTATTTTTGAAAACAAGTAAATGGTTAATTACTATTTCCTCAATCACTAGTTTGTCAGATTATTCATACTTGTCATAATATTTGTTCATTGAAACAAGATTTCCTTTCTCAATAGCTCTCTTCTCTAACATCTTTATATCAGGCTTCCATACCTGTCTGTCACTTGTGGTCTCTTTCTTGAAACTTTCTTTTCTTCTACTTCTTCAGTCCTCTGCTTCTTAGGAGATGAGTCTAGCTTAGTGGACCTAGTGTTTCTCTGAGGAAAAATATTTTCTGTCTGCTGATTCTTATGTGGTGGTGAGGGTGTAGTTACATCAATAACAGTAGAAGTAGGACAAACTATCTGCTCAATCTCTGGAGGTGGAAGGGCTGCAGTAGCAGTACTTGCCAACCCAAAAGATCTCTCTGCTATATTCTTCCTTACTTCTCTCATCTCTTCTTTACTAATACCAGCCTTTGCTGCACAATCATTAACTATATTCTCCACTCTTCTCTTTCTTAAGCCTCTAGTTTGTTCTTCTCTAACCTTAGCTGATTTTTCTTCATATGTGCCCCATCTCTCCTTAGATGTATCAACTTCATATACCAAGACATGTTCAATTTGCATAACCAGGACCTCTGAACTGAATTCATAACCCATGGGGTAACACCATTTATTTCTTGGTATAACTGCCTCAAAACATACACAATCAGTTTCAACCATGAAACAGATTGTATCCTTATATTTCTCAACTAACTCTTCAAGAATTCTGAATCTCTCTTTCATTTTCCTTTGAAGAATCTTGATCATGCCAAACAATTCTCCATCTAGACCCATGTGTTATTTTGTCTTCGGTAGCTTTGTGAAGTCTGAATACCAGTGGGTATGTTGTCATTCCATGCTCTAGGGTGCATGTCAGGGAACGTATGCTTAATGTGGATATACATATGAACTAGAAGTGAGCCAAATCTAAAAGTCTTAGATTTATCCTTCTTGAATAGCTTTACATTCTCTAAAAGTTGTTGTGCCAGAACCTCGCATAGGTTATATGTAGTGTTTTCCTTTACCATCCTGTAAGCCATCATAATGACTCCTACTAAAACATAATTAGGTCTACTACTGTAGTAAAATTTGTATCCAAGTATCATCACAATCAGTCTGATATCCTGCGGGAAAATATCATTTACTGTCATAGCTCGTCTATCCCATTTGGAATGTGTTAGGGTTTCAATTTTTTTCTTTATGTGCTTCTCTTCCACAAGGATAAATCTAGTGTTGTCTAACCCAATTATATCATGAATCAAGTGACTACAAATCTTTACAGGTTTCTCTCCTATGAAGATGAATTGATCATGAACTCTGCTAATTAATATTTTGAACCATTCATCTTCGTTGAATTCATACAAATGTAACATTTTCATAATGCTCAAGTTGTCTATTTGTTTGAATTCATCCTTCATTTTACCATCATCAATCATGTATTCCATCTCAATAGAAATCTCATCAATACCCAATATATCATACTTGCAATGAATGTAAGTCCTAATATCCTCTACATGTGCAAGATGTTGTGTGGTGTCTGGGAAAATGCTCCTTCAGGGTCGTCTTCACAAGATTTAAATGGATGTTTCTTGAATTTGTATCTAGGTCGATCTACAACATCATAAATCAAAGGTGCATCAATAACTTATGTATGAGTAGATGATGTAAATACCTTAATAACGCTGAATTATGAATTCCAGCTTTGATCAATTACGCAATATAATTGTTAGATAGTTTGACACTCTTTGATCCCTGCTTTTCTTAGGTCGTTTCTCTTCAAATGGTGAAGAAATAGGTATCTCAGATGTCCTTTATTCATCATTAAGTGTAAAATGTACATTACTCAATACACAACTTCATACAATGTCTAGTCAATCACAAATCCCACGATAAAAAAATATGCATCATCCAATGTTGCGCTCTCAGATATAATTTCTATGATGTCTGCACATATCATAACTAAGCCCGTTGGAGCTTACTCCTCAGAATCAGGGGATGGATATATTCTGATATCTTCATCCAATGCTCCCCCTAAGGCCACGGTCAACCACTTAGATTGATGTGTTCACATCAGGCGAAGATCCAGTAGCATCTACTGTCTCTCCCCGAACCAATATCTCACTTGACTCTTTGACTTTCCATACCTTACCACTGTTGTTATCTTCTCCTTTCTTGAAACAATTTTCAATTTCATTTTTGTAATCTGTAAGACTCTTACCAGTATCAATGTCATTCTTCTTTGTATTCACATGAGGTGGTACTCTTCTGTTGTTTGCTCTATTGTATCTGCAAAACTTTGCTATATGCCATGGATTGTTGCATTTGTAGCATATATGAGGAGGTCTGTTCTGACTTACTTGTAACTTATAGTATTTTGCAATATGTCCAAGGTTATTACATTTGTAACATGTGGGTTTAACTGCTGATTCTCCTTTGATGTTATCTTGTCTATATCTAGATTTATCAGGTTTCCTGCATTCTGCTTTCTTGTGCCCATATGCATGAAAATTAAAATAATATCCAGAAAAAGTTTTGAAAGGGGTGTTACCTCTGCAATCTCTCTTCCTATGTCCAAACTTGTTACAACCAAAACATCTTCCTCTGAAAGGTCTGATATGTTCTCTAGGTTCTTCAAGAATAGGTTTTTCTTTATCAGTATTCACATCAGGTTTCTCTTCTTGAATATTAGAATATTAAGCTTCATTGAAGCCAACACCAATCATATCTCCTTTAGATTTTTGTCTATCTCTTTGTTCATCGATCAAATCACTACTCATGTGAAGTCTCTCAATGTGTTTCTGTAATACCCACTCATGTTTTTCTTTTAGTTAGGATGCCGTACTTTTAGGCATTGGTTTCAGTTGTTTGGCCGAATTCTTTTAGGCCACATTTCATGTGAGCTGATATTGTTTTATTTGATGATGTTACTTGGTTTATGATATGATTTTTACCTTATGCATAGATAGTTGTGATGATGTTATCTTGTTGATTATTATTTTTCGATTTCAGTTTATGATATACTTACCCCATACTCGCATGTGTATGGTTGTCTTATATGTGAATGTACTTGTTGATGTGTTGTTGTGGTAGAGGATAGAGACGTAGTTACTTGCTTCGGCGAGATCCACACGTTCGACCGATCCCTATCATTGATTGCGATATTATATTATGTATGTACATGTGTGTTCTTTTGGTGACAGGATTGCAGGTACAGGGCATCGTCTTTCCTGAATTGGCAGGAGTGAGCGTGCCCATAAATATTCATCTCAATGGTAAAGATGGGAGGTTACATACAGATCCAAAACCCTAACCTAAGCCTAATCGTCCTAATGTAGGATGAGTTTCAGTATGACTACCTTATCCGGATTTGTCTAGGTTGACAGAATTCGAATACCCTCTCTCTTGAGTTTGTGTG
>MU226197.1:412711-431665 GCA_018584345.1 Thuja plicata
TCTTGTATTAGAGTATCTCATGTGATACCTAATCTGAAAATTGTAATAGTAAGTAGATTAGAGTGATTACCACATACCCTGCGACATGTGCAGTGGATGTGAGTTATGGTGGTTTCATGGTTATCCACGAGGATTGTAATTATGGTTATATAAGTTGTATTTGATATGTTTAATCAGACGGAATCTTTTGTTATATTGTTAGTTGTGCTTTGCTTTAAGTAATTCAACGTCATGGGACCCTTGAGTCGTGTAATCTATGTGAGTGTAAGACATGTGTATAAATGGTAATCGCTTCGGCATGATTGTATGTTTCTTTATGTTAACTTTAAAAAAAATTTATTCAGCACACATAGTGACATGTTCTAGGTTAACCTCTCTTGGGTTCCCTGGCGGGGCGTTACAGTTTCTTTGTATCAACAAGTTCACCTTTTATGATCTTATTATATTTCTCCAATTCTAGATACTTGGTCTTGTAATGGTCATGCTCATTCTTCATTTGTCAACATTCTTCAAAGCTTCTTCAATCTTGTTTTTAGCATCCTTCTCTTGTTGAATCTCTTTAGTGATTGTTTTATTATTAAGCTTCAGAGTATCATTCTCTTGCTCAAGTTGCTTTATTTGATCTGAATTATCATTGTCTGAATCTTCTTTTATCTGAACCATAAGATCCTGTCTCTGATTTCTCGAAAGTTCAAGCTGATCTTTCAATTTCTTAATGAATCCCTCAGCTCTTCTTAAATTGAATCTCAAGTCACCATTCTCTTCTTTTTCTTTGTTAAGGTCTTCAAGTGCCGCTTCAAAATTTTCTTCCAAACTTACTGAATCCATCTTGATCTCCCTTAAGTTGTTAAACTTTCTTTTCAAGGGCTAATAGATCTGATACCAATTGTTAGGATTAAGTAATACTGGGGGGGGTGAATCAGTAGTACAACACTTTAAATTAAACTTAAACCAATTCCACATAAACCATATGATTACTGAAATGAAAAGAACATAAGAAAATAACACACAAATCATTACAAGATGATTTGTTGTCGAGGAAACCCTGGCCAAGGGAAAACCTCTATGGGGATGGTGGGGTCACAAGCATGCACTAAAGTATAATGTCTATGTTAGGAGACCTAGCCCTGTTAGGAGTTGAAGATTACATAGTACATTTCATTGTTAAAGGAATAACAATCCTGTTAAACCTAAATACAACACCCTGTTAGGGGTACACTGAGCTTACAACTCTTACAATCAATACTCCAGAAAATTATTCTCAGAAATGAATAAAAACAAGCATCTCCAATGCTTAGATAGTTCCAGTTGTAGTTCTCAATAATCTTTGTCAACCTCTGATCTCTCATCTACCATCATACTTCGCATACATATCCATCCATATACCATACATTACATCTTACATCTTTGCTTTACAAAATATTCTCCATATATATATATATATATATATATATATATATATATATATATATATTTCATCATCTAGTCGGTTCTCTAATACATTATCTTCATGTCGGCTCTCTATTACAAAATAGAATTACTAATGTAAAGAGTACATATAAAGTTGACGCTCTTACATAACCAAAATATAGTTTATCCATAATCATAATCTAACTTAGCACGCTAGGAGTCCACGTCATACTCCCTTAATCCTCACATCTATTCAACTACTTTGTTTCGTTGTTTTGTTGTCTTCACATGTTTTCAAATCACTTTAACTCTCTGTAATCATCACCAAAACCAAATCAATCTTAGGTGTAGGTCATACATACTTCATAGTATCTTCCTCTAAGCTCGCTCGTCATCAAATATCATACTCAATCTTTGCTATCCAAAACAATATTGTTATACTCTGTAAATCCGTTTCTATACTTAGTCGATTCTAGAACTGAATCATCAAAATTGTACATATCTTGGTCATACTATCAGATGTGTTGCCATAAATGAAAACCATTAAGTGTCTCATAACATACCACAAACATCACTTGCCAATAATACTTTCCATCAAAAAAAAATTTGTTTCATTTTTTCTTCTAGTAGAAATACATTTTTACCATCTAGTCAATTTTAAATGTTGGAGGCATCTATTGAATGTTCTCATTGAATTGTAAACAACAATAAGACAAAGTAATACATATTTTGTTGGTATTTTAGGGATTTTTAGTAAATTTTCATTTGAGCACGATTTTTCCCTATTCCTTTCTAGGAGGTTCAAAATGGTCAGATAAACATACCAACGTAATTTTTTGGCAAGATCATGTCTAGTTTGGAAAATATTTAAAAGTTCCAGCTTTTGAAAATTACATAAAAAAGTTGCAAATGCAATTGTGAGGGATTTTCATGAGCTTTAGAAGCACCAAAATTGGTCAAAACTATGGGAAAATGGCATATATGTTTGAAATGCTATAGAGCATGTCTTGAGCTTTCCAACATTTAAAATGGTTTGTCAATCAGACACCTGGTTTGAGAGTTATGGCCTCTAGAAGTTGGGTCTCTTGACATGGGAAATGTAAAAACATGTTGAACACATAAAATGAACTGTAAAAGAGAGTTACATGTGTTGGTGTGTGTATTGGCACACTATAGGGAATCTTTGATTGGATATAAGATGGACACCTCTTTTTGGGGTGGTTTTAGCCTATGGTTTTGTAATACCGTTTGACAATTTCTTGTATTGTATCTCTTGTATATTAGGTGTGTGAGATGGAGGGTCTTTTAGTTACCTCTAGATCTCTAGTTAGTGATACTCTTGAGAGAAGCTTTCTCTACAAGTATATTGTAATATGTTATTGATTGTTGAATAATGTATTGGGCTTCTTTCAGAGTGTGGAGTTTTTCTCTTGAAAGGGTTTTCCCCATGTAATTACTATGTTATGGTATGCATGTTATTTATGTTATTTATGTTAAGGTTTTGTAACTATTATAAAGATCTGAAAACGTTTGTACATTACCCTCTCCTCAAGATTAGTGTAGGAAGTTGTTCTGCTACTTAACTTCTTTACACTCTTTTGTGTAGGGTATTTGGTCTTAGTTTATAAGATTCTTGGCATTATGAGCTCCACCATTTCTCCAAAAAAATAGACCTAAGCCAAAAATTATGTTAGGCCCCAACATGAAATTAAAAAAAAATTAGATGAAAGTGATTATAGCCACCACCTAATCCCTCCTACAATGAAATTTTATCCACGATAGTAAAATAAAGAATGTGAAACCAAGAATCTATCCATCCACTTGGCCACACAATCTACCCTAGTTCTCATGTTCCTCCAAGTAGGAACTAACATAATTGGTTTACTACCCACCACTCAGTAACTTTGAATTTGTTTAAGAAATAACCCGCAAGAGGGACAACTCTAGTACTTGCCCCTATATTTCAACTCTATTGATTTTCAAATTTGAATTCCCTCTCAATAAAGTATTATCAATTCTTTATAAATTTTGATGAAAAAAGTCCTGGAAACAAATCAACAAATCTTCTACTTGTAAGGACCGTAAATATTTACCATAGATAAAGCTTTTCCCATCTTTGAAGAGAATATTACAGGACCAATCTCAAAAACAAAGTAAATTGAACGTCGAGGGGTAGTTTAATCGTAATAACATTTTCATAGGGGTATGCCCTACTCTTAGGGTCCCTAATATATTGTTTGCTAGCCTTGAATTATTTCACTTACCATTTTGTTCTTAGCATATAAGAATCATGAAATCCTTTCCCTACCTAGGTGTTCCCTTGTCTTTACCATGTCACATCCTAGTCAACCTTCAACACCTCCATGCTCCACTACTTGGACCACTTATCTAGATCTTAAACAATACCCATATTAAGTTAATGAAGCACTATGGTTAGTAACTTCTTATACCATGGAATATCTCTATAGTTGGGGGATATATTGTGCCTCGGCAAGAGGATATGACCCACAAGTGCTCAGATTCTTGTGTACTCCCTAGCAAACATCTTCAAACCTCCATTTTCATTCCCCTTCTTCTTAACAATCCCTACCACAACATTTTCTAAACAAGACCCTACATAATAGGGGCTTCCTCTAAAATAAAGGAACACAAAGAGAGGGTCCCACTATGACCCTAAGACATAAACATCTATTATGTGAACCATTATAATCACATACTCACGATGATAACCAAAATATACTCCCACACAACAATAGGTCCCAAAGTCAAATAAACCATACATGTACTCTAATTCAATCTAAAAACCATATTTTCCATCACACAAATTAACAACAATACTACTATATTAATTAGGATTACATCATTTCTTAAATTATTTTATTTCAATTGAATTTTGCATAAGTCATTCAATTATAACTATTACCTATATAATTTACTAACAATTGAAGAGATCGTTAGTGAATAGAGATCCTCTCATTCAAAAGTTGATCCTCAAAGAGATGGAAAGAATGCAATTAAATAATAAAAATATTAGATTAAAAATTTTCTTCTATTTTTATAGTAGTATAAGTGGCAATATACATTTTAATATTAGAAGAAGTAATATATAAAGAGAATATTATGCCTTACAACCAACAATTTATCTAATTATACAATTTATTGACAAAAAAAACCATAAATGTTCTTTAATTCAATCTTAAAATCTATGTTTTCCATCACACAAGTCAACAACAATATTATTATATTTATATCATTTCTTAAATTGTTTTATCTCACTTGCATTTTGCATAAACTATTCCTTATAAGTCAATTGCATTTTGCATAAACTAGTCCTTATAACTCAATTGCAGTTTACTCACAAGTTACGAGATTGTTAATGAATGTGGATCAAAAGTTTATCCCTATGAAAGGTTATTGAAATTTTTAATTCTATATTTAAATTAGCGTGGGTATCAATAATGCAGTATAATACAACAGTAAGTAATAGAGAGAGCCGGACAAGACTTGAACATGTACATTATGCATACTGACCATGGTGAGTTTTGATTTCTTGTTTACCATTCTGTGCTGAATGCTTTGTAAAGGAGTCTGATAAGGATGTCACTTCCATTTCCACTTTCTTGGATTGTAAGCCGGAGAGAACTTTCACACCCCAATGGGAAAAATAGGATTAACAAAACTGATTAGGAAGAAACAAAAGGATCAGCTAGTGGTGCTGCCCAGGCTCGAACTGGGGACCTTCAGTGTGTAAGACTGACGTGATAACCGACTACACCACAGCACCACATATACCGTTTATGTTAGCTACTTAAAATTTAGTATATAATTAAATTGTTCTCTTTTGTCCCCACCAATCTATTTTCAGTGTATTTAAATAAACGACTAATCTTATTTGATCGTAGTTAATAATAAACAATTCATTAGAAACAACAGAAGTCAAGATGGCCGAGTTGGTCTAAGGCGCCAGTTTCAGGTACTGGTCCGAAAGGGCATGGGTTCAAATCCCATTCTTGACATGTAAATTATTTGTTACTTTTCTAAATATTTGATACACAATGTTTCTAGCTGTCTAGCTATATATAGATAATTGCAATCCTTTTAGTTAAACATTCAATAATGACTGCTACATTTTATGCGTCTTCTCCACTATCAGCGCCTTCTCCAGTTTTGGTAGTGGAGTTTAATTTTAAATTAAAATACATTTTGTTGTAATTTCTTATTACTTCTTTTTATTTCAACATTAGTTTTTACAAGTAGGAGAGTTTTTCCATGGTATATCAAATCATGTTGTGGTTATTAAAATTTGACTATGTAGTTTTTGAGACAAATTCATTTATTCATATTTTAATGGTAGTGATCTACATATGCCTCTCTCTCATGAGCATGAATAGATCACTTAACATTTATTGCATGTAGGCGATTCCCACACAGATGAAGCATCAAGACTTTTTGGGAGGTCTCCTATCTAAGTTCTATTCCACCTCAAGCATGCTTGACCATGATGTTTATCCCAAGATCAAACTCACTTAGCTTGGTACCCTTTTTTGCAAAACCTACAATAAATGTAACTATGCCTTATCAACCATTTATTATAGAACCACTTTAGCTCGTCCAATGATAACTAAGGTATTTTTCACAATGTATCAAATCATGTTTTTTTTATTAAGATTCAATTTAGTTCTGGAGTCAAACTTGTTGGAGCATCTATCATGAATAGTTATACACACAAACCAATCTCTCGTGAGGATGAATGGTCTTCTTAGAATTCATTGCATCTAGATGATGCTAAAATGAATGAAGCATCAACAATTTTTGGCAAGTCACCCATTCTAGTACTACTCAAGTTCAAGCACACTTAACCATGGAGTCCCTTCTAATATCAAGTCAACTTAGCTTAGAACTTCATTTACAAAACCTTTAACAAGAATTGTGCCTTATGAACCATTCATTATAAAGCCTCTTTAGCTCATCCACGTGCAAGTTGGAGATTTTTTCATAATGCATAAAATAACGTTATTTTTATCAACACTCAAATGCCTTTTGAGTCAAACTTATTTACTCATATTTCATAGGTCGTGGTCCACAAAATCCCTCATGTCAATGAATGATTCATCCACTTAACACTAATTGCATCTAGGTGATCCTTATAAGGGTGAAGCATCAAAACTTAATGGGGCATCATCCATCATAGTACTACTTTGAGTAAACAACACTTAATCATGAAGTTTTCCCATAATCAAACCCACATAGCTTGCTACAACATTGGTAGGACCTTTAGCAAGTGTTGTGATTTGTTAACCATTCATTATAGGTCCCCTTTATCTCATTAAAGAAAACTAGGAGGTATTTTTTTCAACATATCAAATCATGTAATTTTTATTAGGTTTTAATTGCATTTATTTAGTCAAACTCATTAACCCACCTATCATAAATAGTGGGTCACACAAAACCATCTCTCATGAGTATTATTTCACACAAATGCATCTCTCATGATCATTAATGATCCACTTAGCATTCATTACACTTATGTGATGTTGATAGAGGTGCAACATCAAAAATCTCTAAGATGTCACCCAGCCCAAAACTACTTCAATGTAAGTGTTCTTAACTATGGAGTTCCCCACAAGATGATTGCATTGGCTAATTAGGCTCTATAATGAATGGTTCATAAAACACTTGGTGAAGATTTTATAAATAGAGTAGCAAGCTAAGTAGACTCGATATTATGGTCAAATTGTTGGAATTAATGGGAAGTGTGTACTGAGAGGGGAGGGGTGAATCAATACCTCTAAAACTTTTGTATCCTTTAGTCAATTAACCTTTGTGTAATCAATTGTATATCCATTCAATTTGATCTATACTATCTTGATGTGAGTTATATCAATTCATAACATTACCACACATGTGAACATTCATAAAGACATTCATGAAAGTAATTGACACATAACACAAGATGTAATATCGCAGAAAACTCCTGTTAGGAAGTAAAAATTGTGGTCAGGATGACACCCACAAAATCTTCACTATCTGTAGATTGGAAGGGGCTGGTTAAGGCTTACAATTTGATCACTTCTGATGATCTACCCGGTTAAGAGTATCTGTGGAGACCTGTTAAAGTCTACTCGGTTAAGAGCTTTAGCAACACTATTGAGTGTGCACTCGGTTAAGAGATTTGTAATTGGACTGTTAAATCCACCTTCCTTGAAAGGATTTTTACACTTTGCTCCACTTGTTAGAATGGTAGCAAATTACAATTTGACCTGGTAAATGCAATCTCCTATTGCTGATACAAATCCATTTAAGTTTACATGAATGAGACTATCACCTAATGTGATTGAGTAATACCTCTGATTCTCGGTAGCCTCTGTTCTTGGTTCTTGCTAACCAAATTCACCTTTTTTTGTTCTGGTTCTTGAAACTTTTAATCCGATCCATAGATGTGCTCGTAGGCTTCATTCATGCTCTTTTCTATATTCACATCCTTGTATAATGAATGATTGCATCATCTATTTATAAGGTGGATTGACATCATCAAGTTTCACGATAAACAATGTTAACTCTAAGATTAGGTTTACAACTTATACCTTGATCTCCTAGTCTATGTGTTTTAAATCAGTTAGACTGATTAAAGCACTTACATTCATGTTTCTTGTCCCTAAAGAAATGGATTTAAAAACAAATCAAGATCCTATAAATAGAATAAGACTGCTTTATCTGACATGGAAGTCAGATCCACTTTTTGCGGATTGCAACTGATTCTAGGTTCCTGACGCTCGGTTATGCTTATGAAATCAGTTGACGATCTTTTGGTTTTGTTCTCTCGGTTGCTCTTTAACTTTCTCTTTGGTTTGTACTTTATCTGTCTCTCAATTTGCACTTTATTCTGTATGTCGGGTTCCTCTTTATCTTTCTGCTTTGCAATTTTGGTGTACACACAAAGTTGTGTCGTTGGTTCTCTTTGTACTTAGTCTTTTCAGTGATCTCTGTATATCTTATTTTCGGTTTGCTCTTTGTTTTGTCTTTCAGTGTATGCTTACCAAAAGTGTTGTTTACATACTAATGGCAAATTAATGTCATCAATCTCCCCCTTTGACATTAGTATCAAAAAATGATATGTGCAAAATACTAACAAAATGTTAAGTATATACAATATATATAATCATTAGTCATTTAATGACTCCCCCTTTGTATATGCCGGTATATCATTACATATGATATCTTTCCTTTTGTAAATACATATACATATCATTTTCCCCATATGAATATACATATACATATTTTCCATTTGCCCATTTGAATGAATGAATACACATATCATTTTCCCCCTTTTTTGATATTAAGGGCAAAGGTCTATACCTTAGAGCTTATAAAAAATGTGGGAGTGTGAAGACTTCATGTCTTCCATCATTTTCTCCCATTGTTCTTTTAATTTCTCCAGAGCCATGTGCTCGAGTGTGATCTTGGAGTGCATGTCATGGATGTTGTCTTCTACAGACATCTCGAGAGTTGCTATCAGTTGTCGTGCTGAACTGATGTGCTGTTGGAGCAGTGTAAGGTTCTATAGAAGTTGAGCTTGGAGCTTGGTGACTTCTTCCCTGAAGTGTGTCTCTTCTTCCCACAGTTCCTTCCTTAACCTTTTGATCTCAATGATCTTCTCATAAAGCAACTTAATTGCACTGTTTCCATCGGTGGTTAAGCTATTAGCACTATTAGCTAGACCTGTATCTAACTTTGATATATTGTCACTATTCTCTTTAGTGAACTTTTCTAATGTGCTCAATTGTTGAATTAAGGTTATAACTTCAGTTATAATTGGATCTAATTCAGTAATGAATTCTGATAACTTTACCTTGTTGACTACCACTTCTTGGCTGATGTTCTCAATGAGTTTTTGCTGGTACTTCTACTCTGCTCTCTCTTCAATTGCCTTCTCTGCATCAATATTTTGAGTTGTTATTGCTTCGGTGAGAGTGGCTAATTGATCAAGAATTGGCTTGTTTTGATCAATATCAACATCGGGTACAATCTAGTGCAAGATTTCCCTAGTCATTTCCAGTACCATTGAGTCTCGGTGTTATTTCTTCAGTTTCTCCTGTAATGCCTTCCTTTAGCATATTTCACCATATTCTTGTAATGCTTCAAAATCAAGTGTAGTTGGGTCACATTTTGGTATTTCAATAATTTCATCCAAGGTGACTTCCAACTTATTCTTCTTAGATTTATTCTTCTTCTTTTGTGTAGCCCTTGAATGTAAAACGATTTGCAATTTCTCAACTTTGTTAGTTGTGCTTGATGAAGTTACCTGTTATGCTTCTTTTTGTTGTTGTGTATCAGTTTCAGCTTGTCAGTTGTCTGTAGACGTCTCCACATTCACCTTCACATTGTCAGTAGCACCTTTGTCAATTTTCTCAGGAGTGCCATCTTTAGGTTTATCTCCTTCATCGGTGTCCTTAGCTTCATCATTCTGTATTTCTGCATCCTTCTTTGTTGTGTCTCCATCTACCTGTTTTGAATCTCCTCCTGTAGTCTTATCAGTATCAGTTACTGTTTGAGTGTCTCCAATGTCTTTCTGATCATCGGTGTTGTCTTTTTTTCCTCTTCACCTACATCCTTGGGAGTATCCTTTTCAGGTGACTTGTCTGATTCTTGTAGAATATTGATAGCTTGTATCAATATTGGCATGTTTCTTGGTATGTTCACCTGTGCAGTATCAACAGTTGTGTCCTGCGCCTCATCATTTGTGTCCTTTGTAATATTGACATCTTCATCTTTATTAACTTCCTTTTCTGGGTCATTGGTTATGTCAATGATATTGTTATCCACAATGTTGTCATTTGTGGTGTCGGGCCATGACTCATCTACAACATCCATGTTTTTGTTGCCGGTTTTGTCTTCTTCTTCCTTGTCTAACTCAACAGATGTATCATCTTCTGTATCTTTTATTAAGATATGTTCTTGAGTTGCCTTTTCAACATCTTTCTGTTGTAGCTCTTTGTCGGGGCTTTCTTCCTCAGGAGGTCTGTTTAGAATTTTACACCATTTCTTATGGCTATCCTGTTCAAGCTCTATAAGATTTCCTTCAAGAAATTTATATGCTTTCAACTTCGGTGAGAACTCCTTTTTGTGTTTCTCCATCATCTCATCTATTTCTTCCTTCTTGGATTCAGAAGGCACAAGAGTAACAAGTACTCTTTCTCTTATTTCCTTTTCACTCTTCAAAGCAAATGTCCATCTAGAGTATAGTCTGTCTAAGAGTTCCCTCGGTACATTGTTGCTTTCAAACTGAATTGGTACATATTTGAACTTGTACATTTTTGCTATGATGGCATCTTCAACTTTGTTCTGATCTTCTCGATCTAGTTTCATCCATCTTCTAATCTTAGAATCTGTAATAGATCATGAATTTGCAATAGATTTACAAATGTCATCAATAGTTTCTGGAGCTTTAACCTTGACATTTTCTGCCTCTATAGCTTCATCTTTCTTGGTGTCTTCAATATCTTCTCAGGTTCTGATAAGCTTTCTCACTTTTTTGTTTGCACCTCTCTTCAGTGTGGCCGCTTTCCTCTTATATGTTTAGACCTTTCCTTTCTTCAAAGGTGAAGGAGTTGAATCCTTAGATGTTTGGCTTCTTGTTCTAGAAGCAGCTGTGGTCCTTGGCTTTTTAGTTTGTGGAGGAGGTGATGAATTTGAATTTGTGGTTTCGGAGTCATCCTTTTCTTCAGCTTCACCGATAGGTAGCAATCCTTTGGTTTCTTCCTTCTTTTCAGTTTTCTCTTCCTGCTCAGTTTCTTCCTCTGTTGCCAATAGTACTTCTTGAGGTTCTTTACCATCTTGTCCCTTTTCTTGACAATTTTCTTAACAACCAGGCCATATTTTATTCTTGTTTTGGCCTCCTCATATGTTCCAAACTTGGGTTGTTTCTTATCTAGTAGTTCATTTAATAAGGCATCAATTGCTTTAGATGCAAGATCTATGTTTATCTCATATTCTAATGGTTGAAGCCATGGTGTCCTCGGTACATCAAAGTTGATATAAGTATGATCTGTATCAACCATAAAACATATTTCATCTTTATACTTCTCAATGAGTTGTTCGGGGATCCTTCCCTTCTTTTGCATTCGGTCTTTGAATACATTAAAGTATTCATCCATGACTGTTTCAAAATTTTCTCACAATGAGGCTATGTGTTCACTGATCTGCATGGTGACTGGTTTTGTGCTGTCCAATTTTACATCTCCTACCGATGGGAATGTTTCTTGAAAGTAGAAGAAAATGCACATTATGAGTGAGCCAAACTTACATGTGTTTGACTTCGCATTCCTGATAGTCTTTAAATTATCTTTTAACTGATTCAGGAGAAATTTAGATAAGTCTAACTGTGTTCCCTTCTTCACAATCTTATACATTGTGTCCACTGCACCGAATGCTATGTTGTTCAACCTGCTGGCTTGGAAGAATTTGTAGCCTAGAACGCACGCACCAAATTTCTTCTCATCATCGATAATGGTTGAAACCTTCAATCCTCTACCATCCCATTTGGCTCCTGTGATCTTCTCAGTCTCAGCCTTGGGTGGGTGCTTTAGTGCTTTGACCTTCTCAGTTACAGGGTAACCGGTGACCGCATGGATAACATCTTGGGTTATCACCTTCGGTTCATCCAACCAAATTTTATGATTGTACATTCGGCTTAGTACTAACTGAATCCACTCAGTTTTGAAGACCCTAGGGAACATTAGGGAATTGGTGAGCCCTTTTACTTCTATATGTTTATGTTCATCTTTTAGTGTTCCATCTTTGTTGCATAGCTTCTTATAAGCTTGTTCAACTTCTAAATCACTCATCTCTGCAATCTTGCAGTGTATAAATGCTCGAACGTCCTCAACAAGAAAAACGCTAGATGGTATTCGTGAGAATGCTCCAGCATCATCGGGTTGTGAGGAAACCTCATGGTGAATCTTTTAGTTTGGTTCCTCACATGCCGATTTCTTGATGAGCTTGAACTCATCCTTCTTGGTGTTCTTCGATTTCATAGTTCTTGATTTCGTGGCCATTTTAAGATTTAGGGCTTTTTGTAAAATGTGTGAAATAGAGTTTTCGGTGGTCGTAGAACTTAATTTATACACCTGTAATGATTTCTGATCTATGTGGAGTGTTGGTGGTCGAGTTGTGGACGCTCTGTGATCCTATTGCTTTTTTCTCAAAAATTGTTCTTCGTCACTCTGCTCTGGTCGTGGTGAAGAATGAGACCGACCGGTCACCTTTTTATTGCCGTTTGACCTAAACACGTGTCATTAATGCTTACCAACTCCTTGGTGTGTGAAGACGAATTTCATCAGTTAAGACATCTATTTTTCTTCGGTGATGACATGACATTTTAGGGCAATCATTATACCTTTTTCCTTTACCAATGGGTTTCGGTATTGCAAACCACTTGTTTACTTTGCTCGGTTATCGACGAGGCTTGGTTTATATTAGCAACTTTTCTGTTAACCGATGCTTCTTGGTAAGTGTAGGCAGTCTCAGCTTTGAGTGTGTACTGACAAATTTTGTTATGTATGCCCGATAGCATAGTTATCACAGATTTTAATAAGTAATACCATGATGCATCTTTCTTTATGCTAATTTGGTATTTTATTAATATATTATGGAACTGATGTAAAATAATAACTTGGGTAATGCAGTTCCATACTTACTTGTTCTACTTAGGTGGGGGTGGTGATGTCACCAGATCCATTGGATGGGGTGTCACCAGTTGCATTGCTCGGTCTAGCTTCATCATTGTTTGAAGCTTTTATCCACATTTTGTCTCTTTCCCTCTGAATGTCTTCAATGGTGTTTCCATTGGGATATGTACTAGTTTCTGTCATTCAGTCTCTGCAGTCTTTCTTGAGATGACCAACTTTGTGACAGTGTAAGCATGTCATTCCAGGGTTAGTTCAGCCTCTAGACTATCTAGTCCACTGTCTCATACAATTTGCAACAATGCAACCATATCTTTCACATGCTCTACAATTTGTCTAAGTGTTGTAATCCCATACGTACTGGTTACCGACTCTCTTTGGTTGATAGGGAGTTTCTTGACCTTTAGGCTTCCATGCTTTCCTTTTCTTTTTCCAGCATTCAAGAGTTGTGTGCCCATTCATTTTGCAAGTAGGACAATATTTGTCCATATAGTTTTCCTTCTTTGATTGTTTCATCTCAGACTTACATCATATGCTTTATGTCCTTTCTTGTTACATTTATAACAAAATACTATGAATGAAGATGTAGATTTAGGAATACCTTTCATTTTGCCTCTGCATACATTTGATATATGGCCTTTCTTTCCACAGTGATTGCATGTAAGCTTCCTTGGTCTTGAATTTGTATAAACATTCTTTGGATCAGTTTGATTTGATGATTCTCCATTCTCGGTAAAACATAGACTGGTATTGTTGTTGACTCTCTGTTGTCCTTCAAGAAAATCATCCATTATTTTATTGCTTTCTTCAACTTTCTTGATAATTTCATTTTGCTGCTACTGAATTATTATTTCATGTTTCAACTTTTCATTCTCATCTCTTAGCTCACCAATAGCTTCTATTCTTTCAATGAGTTCAACATTTATTCTGTTTGCCTCTTGACTCATAAAAATAATCTGATTTGTTATCTCATAGTGATGCTCTGTAAATCTTTGTATTTCAGACTCTTTTTCTTGTAGCTTTTATGTAATCTTTCTTTTATCATCAATGGCTAGTGTTCTTTCTTTCTCATCTTGTCTAGCATTGTTCATGACATCAATCATCCTTACCATCTGTGTCTCTTGACCAATTTGTAGAGACTTAATTTGTCCAGCCAGATGTAGATTGATTTCAGTTAGGCCAATGATGCTTTCTTCTGATGTATCTGATGCTTTGCCTGTAGTTGATCCTGAAGACTCAAAGAAATATGGTATCTCTTCCTCGTGATAATTTGTCACATTACAACGAGATGCCATAATATTTCTTTCATCTAACAGTTGTCTCATGTTGATTCTAGCTTCTTTATACTGTTCATAGAACATATGAATTTCTAGCTTCTTATTCTCAATATTCTTATCAAGTCTGTACTTCTCCATTGTATGATCTTTTCTCTTAAGCCTTTAAGATTTTCCAAAGAAGAAACTTATCTCTGATACCAATAGTTGGAATTAATGGGAAGTGTGTACTGAGAGGGGAGGGGTGAATCAGTACCTCTAAAACTTTTGTATCCTTTAGTCAATTAATCTTTGTGTAATTAATTGTATATCCATTCAATCTGATCTATACTATCTTAATGTGGGTTATATCAATTCATAACATTACCACACATGAGAACATTCATAAAGACATTCATGAAAGTAATTGACACATAACACAAGATATGATATCGCAGAAAACTCCTGTTAGGAAGTAAAAACTGCGGTGGGGATGAAACCCACAAAATCTTCACTATCTGCAGATTGGAAGGGGCAGGTTAAGGCTTACAATTTTATCACTTCTGATGATCTACTTGGTTAAGAGTATCTATGGAGACCTGTTAAAGCCTACTCAGTTAAGAGCTTTAGCAACACTGTTGAGTGTGCACTTGGTTAAGAGATTTGTAATTGGATTGTTAAATCCACCTTCCTTGAAAGGATTTTTACACTTTGCTCCACTTGTTAGAATGATAGAGAATTACAATTTGAATTGGTAAATGAAATATCCTATTGCTGATGCAGATCCATTTAAGTTTACATGAATGAGATTATCACCTAATGTGATTGAGTAATACCTCTGATTTTTGGTAGCCCCTGTTCTTGGTTCTTGCTAACCAAATTCACCTTTTTTTGTTCTAGTTCTTAAAACTTTCAGTCTGATCCATAGATGTTGTCATAGGCTTCATTCATCCTCTTTTATATTTTCACATTCTTGTATAATTAATGATTGCATCAACTATTTATAAGGTGGATTGACATCATCAAGTTTCACGATAAACAATGTTAACTCTAAGACCAGGTTTACAACTTGTACCTTGATCTCCTAGTCTATGTGTTTTAAATTAGTTAGACTGATTAAATCACTTACATTCATGTTTCTTGTCCCTAAAGAAATGGATTTAAAAACAAATCAAGCTCCTATAAATAGAATAAGACTTCTTGATCTGACGTGGAAGTCAGATCCACTTTTTGTGGGCTGCAACTAATTGTTAGTTCCTGATGGTCAGTTATGCTTTTGAAATCAGTTGACTGTCTTTCGGTTTTGTTCTCTCGATTGCTCTTTAAATTTCTCTTTAGTTTTCACTTTATCTGTCTCTCGGTTTGCACTTTATTCTGCACGTCAGGTTCCTCTTTATCTTTCTTCTTTGCAATTTTGGTGTACACACAAAGTTGTGTCGTCGGTTCTCTTTGTACTTAGTCATTTTGGTGATCTCTTTATAATATCTGATTTTTGGTTTGCTCTTTGTTTTGTCTTTTGGTGTATGCTTACCGAAAGTGTTGTTTGCATACTAATGGCAAATTAATGTCATCACAAATGCACTCAAGATAGAGTACTACTAGGATGCCTTTGATGAAGTCCCTACACTTCAACCATATAAGTGTCACCTAGACATTCTGTAATGGGTGCTAAGTGTACCATTCATGCACACGAGAGAATTGATTTATGTGAATTGTTACTCATAAAATATGAGTCATTAGTTTAACTCAAAAGTTATGTTGTTGAAACAAAATAAAGAAACAACATTAGAGAATTATTATTTTGAAATGCTATACCAGTGTATTTTTACTTCTCATTCTACAACAACTATTTATCTCTAGACAAAATCTAATCTAAAACTCCTTATAAAATTCACCTTCTTGAAGAAGGAAAGAACACTAGTTGTGTTTGTGAGCAGAGAAAGTCCTAGAATAGTCTCCATCATAATTCAAATCTTATCAATTCTTCCAAAACAACATGACATAGAATCTTAAAAGTTTTGTCATGGAAAACACCAACATCTTGGCATTTGGGGAGATCCTGTAGGACTAACATATTTAAAATCTCTCTAAATGACTTACATGATTGCATCTTATTAAAGAAAATAGTTAAATTGTAAAGATACATGATCGTGATTTAATTTTTTAAATCTTTGAAGGTGACCTCCAATGCAACTCTTTAAAAAAAACATCATTATTTAATGGGAATCCTTTTAGGATAAATCTACCCAAGGCATGTTGAAGATTGGTTTGCATTAAAATACTTGTGTGGTATTGATCTAATCATATCATGTGAGAACCCAGATAAAACATAGAAAGCATCTCAAACCCCACCATGCACAACAAATATGCATCATATCTTCAACCTTCAAAACAACCTTATTGCCTTAACAAGTATGTAATATGCATCATATGTTCATCATGAGGAAATCTCAATGAAATATTAAAGTAGAGCATAAATTATAGGGAAAATATAAAAACATGCCAAAAAAATGATGCTTTGGAGAAATCATAAAGGGTACAAACTCTAATAAGAGTGATCATTTCCCTTCTCATTTCACTATCTCAATCGAGCACGCCTATTCATGTTACAATGCCAATGTGAATAATTGATTTGATCAAAATGTTTTCAAACTCTTCCATACTTGATATGAAATCTTACAACTCAAGGAGCATGTATGGTTATCTTACCATCATATATTAGCATATAAAAGTAAAGCTACTTGAAGATCCAACACCCATAACCTCATTTTTTTCATTACAATGACTACTCCTTTATCTTCTCATGATATAAAAGTTGTTCAAAATAAATGCCAAAATAGTGTTAGAATATGAAGTTGATGTTATTCATGTTGTTGTCATTAATGGTTGTCATTGATGTCAACATATTCCATCCATTTTAATGTTTTATTTTTATCAGTTACTTTTTATCAATAGTATTGGTGGTATTAGTTGTTGTATCGATATGATGTGTATCTTGGTAGAAGTTTTCAAAAACGGATTGATCTTTTGGTGGTGGTTCTACATTATGTGCAACATTCAAGGTGGATCAGTTGTTTGGGTCAATCCTATTTGGAGCATGTTAGTTTTTAGTTTTGGTCTTGGTCATTGTTATATAATGTATTCATCATATCCATTGGAACCCATGGCTTTGGAGATGGTGTTGTGTGTTGGCATGTGCGAGGCAAGCTGTATTGGTTGAGGTGGTCCACATTTCATTCCATACCACCGCGGGAATGTCTTGGTATGACCTATTTCAAATTGTGTTTGGCCGACATGGTTGATGACATCAAGCAATATAAGAAGGGTGAGGATTCTTTTTTCTCATGTGTCTTATGTTTTTCTTGTATACGAAATGATTGTGAATCTATTTCTGGATATTGACGCATTGTTGATCGTGCACAAGGAAAATTGTTGGTGACATTGATCTCAGTGGTGGATTCAATTTTTTTCAAATACTTTGGCAATGAACATCTTTGTATTGGCAGTGAGCCTCATTGTATTGACAGTTAGCTTTTTCATATTTAAGGGTAGTTAGCCCAAGTGACAGTGAGCCTTATGTGCAATTAACACAACCAATAGTGAGCCTTTGTACAAATCACCTTAACTGGTGTTTTCATTTCATGAGAATTAACTTCTCAGTGGTTTGTCCCAGTTTGGGTTTTCCACATAAATCTTGGTGTTCTCTATGTTGGTGTTCCTATGTTTACCTGTTTACATTTTCTATGGATGTTTTATGTTCTTAACTGATAAAACAAAAGTTGTTACTTTTTATGTTTAATAGTTTGCTGACAGAGCAAAAGTTTTGTAAAGTGTGTGGGAATAATTGATTCACCCCCCCTCTTAGTTATTTGACCTATTCAAAAAATAGTTTATTCATTTTAATAGACTTTGAATTCCACTCTCTATTCACTTTTCCTTTTCTAGAAAATAAGTGTTTTTGCATTCACCATGTGGGATTTACATTTTGATCCCACTATGTCATTTAATATTACTAATGTTACAAAGCCACCAATTCTAATTGAAGCCATAACTATATCTTTAATGTCCTTTACAAAACTTTGACTTGTTCCTCTTACAATCACATATAGACATAAACAATTAAGGTTACACGAAATGACACCTTACCAAGGTTACACAAAAAGAAACCTTATCATCTTCTCATTTCAGAATTATATAAAAATCCAAATTATCATCCCATGTAACCAAAATGGAAAGCAATTTGTCAAATATTTTATTCAAATGTTGAAACCCTTTGGATGTAATTCCATCCACATAGTCACATATTTGTTGTTTATACCTACATTTTCATCAATTCTTTTGAATTGTTATCCCACTTTCTCATTCTAACTTAAAAATGTTACAATGCAATTTAGGGTAATTAGAACCATTACAATGTGTTTAAACTACTTCACACTTGCTATAAGATCCTAAAAATTAAAAACATTTTCTTGTTCAACTTACAATCACATCTAAAATATGAAAAGAAGGTTAAATGAAGAGATAACCCTTATAGCTATTTAGAATCAATATGGGATAAAAACCCATAAGAGTTTATTAAAAATCCTAACCTTTTGAATTCCACTTTG
>MU226197.1:432336-459609 GCA_018584345.1 Thuja plicata
GGGGTGAATTAGTGGCCTTAAAAATTAATTCAATAAATCAACCCAAAAACTTTATACCACATATATAAACCTCTAGTTATCTTCAATCCTACAAGATGTATGCCTTTAAATAATATTATCAAATAACTACTGCTCGAATTTCACTGTTAATCCTTTTTCTTAAGCTTTATCAAATAGTAGTCTAGCCTTTACCGAAATACAGTAAATAACTTAGTGTTTATCGATCAACCATGTTTTAGTAATGTGTAAAGAAAAACATCAAATCAATGAGCCATATACTCATTTGACACATGTATTTTTAACGTGGAAACCTTGTTAGGGAAAAAACCACTTGGGACTGGTAACCCAAATTTTTCACTCTTCTGAAGTGAGCTCGGTGAAGAGCCACCCTGTTAAAGGTTACTAACACACCGTTAAGTGCGACCTTGTTAGAGGATTTAAATATAATATTTTTTCACATGATATATGGCATTTCACTATGCTATCTTCATGAGAAACTTTTTGATACTCCTCGGGATGTATCTCAATATATAAAGGATAGTTAAATCCCACTCTGTAAAGAGATTTTTTGAATCAATGGTTAAACTGAAACCGTATATGATCTATTCATAAATACAACTTAATATTGCAGATGTCCAGATGCATTGTAAGCTCATAATACCTTTCTGATCAATGTTTCCCTTTTGTTTCTTTGCTCCACTTCTTTCTACTTTGTGATGTTGTTACTTCTCTATTGCTTGGTGTCTGCAAAAATCTTTATCTCTGTTCTTTAGCTTGTTTGATCAGGTCTGTATGAAGACTTCTTATCTTCACCAATATTATCTTCAACAACCTTTTCTATTTTCCCCCTAATTCATAATGAATTAGCTTATCTCTCTTATAGACATGATTTCATTGTTTCTAAGTCCTTGTCTTTCTTGTTCTTGACGTGATCCACAAATCTCACCATTCTTTCTTTAAAGCTTGATTTAGTTTTATCCTGCAGATTTATCCTTGACAAATGGAATAAAAAATATCTTTAAAACTCTATCTTTAAACTATTCGATGAAAAAAATGCAATCAATCAGTTAAGTCCATATTTAGCTCCTGTCAGCTAAGTCTTTTGTCATTTTTGAACTTCAGTTTTGATCGATGTTTAACTCCTTGTTTGCTCTGTCTTTACTTCAGTTGTCCTTGGGCATCTCTGTCCGTCGGGAAACACTGTGACTTTCAGTTCTACTCGGGTATCACTTAGGTTCTACTCAGTAATGCTTTCTTGGGTATCTTTCTTGGGTATCACTGTGACTCTTCTCAGGGTTCTCTATCCATCGATGTGCACTGCCTATTGGTGTTTGTTGTCACTTGGTGTATACTAAAATTTTATGCATTACTGATAACATAACCTTTATCTCTTCGGTTCTTTGAAGTCTTTGACTATTTGTATATAACCAATTAGATTATATCAAGTTGACATCAATGAAAATACAATACATTAACTGATTTAATGTCTTGCATTAACTTTCTGTGGCTTGGTGATCATCAACTTAACATCTTCAAGAATTCAATCAGTTATAGTTCATCAATCTCTCCCTTTGGAATTGATGGTAACATACTACATTACTACTAATGCAATATGAAATATATCAGTTGTAGTTCATT
The DNA here is from genome assembly GCA_018584345.1 of Thuja plicata. Lineage (NCBI taxonomy): Eukaryota > Viridiplantae > Streptophyta > Pinopsida > Cupressales > Cupressaceae > Thuja > Thuja plicata. The sequence goes on from MU226197.1 coordinate 433,975, forward strand.
AATCTACCAAACTTATTGCTCTATAACCAATAGAAATGTCTGGCTCTTGGTAAGCTCTTCTAGCTTAGATTTGATTCTTGCAGAGTACTTTCCTTATTCTTTATTCTCTCCCTTAGATGGATGTTTATTTGAATATTTCTCTAATGTTTTCTCTCCCTTTGACTGTTTCTCTCCTTAATGGATATTTCTATTCATATCTCTTTTTCCTTTGACAACAATAGATATCTCTCATGTGGATATAATCTTTCCCTTAAGTCATCTCTCCCTTAGGATACTTATCCCCCTTTGGATGATCATGATAGATATTTCATATGGATATATAATATCCCCCTCTGACAACAATGCCAATCTATATCCTTCCTCCTTTTTATAATATACTCCTTGAATTTCCTCTCTATTAGCAATACAATAGCTCTGGTGTTTGGTGTAGATAAGTACCTTTCTGTGTACTGATGTATCTTTACAGTCCATCTCTTTGCTTGCATCAACATGAATGATCTTCTGATTATGTGTAGGTTGATGCAGCCTCCTAGTCAACTTAGTGACTAATAGACAAGGGTCAGACCCTAGTCTCTTTCTCAGGTACTCAAATGTATCTTTAGGAAATGGATTTGTGAATATGTCTGCTAATTGTTCCTTGGATTGAACATATTCTAGTATCACCTCTTTCTCTTGTACTTGTTCCCTTAAGTCATGATACTTGATAGAAATATTCTTAGTCTTCACATGCATGATAGGGTTCTTTGATATGTTAATTGCACTGGTATTGTCACAATAGATAATCACTGGTTCAAGAATTTTCATATTCATACCTTTCAGTAATTTCTTGATCCATGCAATATTTGAGCAATTTTCAGTAGCGAGCACATATTCTGCTTCTGCAGTAGATTGTGAGACGCATCCTTTCTTCTTACTTATCCATATGACAAGTCTGTCACCCATGAAGAATGCTCCTCCTGTTGTGCTCTTTCTGTCATCTAATTTTCCATCCCAATCAGTATCTGTATAGACTTGAAGCTCAAATTTTCCTTCTCTTTTATACCATAAGCCATAGTCTTTGGTATTCTTTAGATATCTCAAAATTCTTTTGACAGAAGTCATGTGTGATTCCTTGGGATTAGTAGAGAATCTTGCAACTATTCCAAATGCATGTGCTATATCTAGTCTAGTATGAACAACATACATGAGTTTTCCAATCATAGATCTATATAGGGTCTGATTTACCTTGGTTTACTTGTCTTTCTTTTCCATCTTGCATCTAGTTGCCATAGGTGTTCCAACTGGTTTAGATTCTTCCATCTTGAAAATCTTTAGCACTTCCTTGATGTATTTGGATTGTGTAATATAGATTCCTGCATCTTGTTGAAGAATCTGTAGACCAAGAAAGAATTTGATCTCCCCAAACATTGACATCTCAAACTCTTTGCTCATTTCATTAGCAAATTATCTGCATAACATATCATTACCACCAAATATGATATCATCAATGAATATTTCAGCAATCAGAATATTATCATCAGTCTCTTCTTTTAAATACAGATTATTATTTTCACTTGTTCTCACAAATCCAATACTTATGAGATAGGAGTGAAGTCTTTCATACCATGCTCTAGGTGCTTGTTTATATCTATACAAGGCTTTGTGTACTCTACAAACCATGTTTCTCTTATTAGGATCAACAGACCCTTCTGTTTGTTCAATGTATACCTCTTCTTCTAGTATTCCATTTAGGAATACAGACTTGAAATCCATTTGGTATACCTTGAATCATTTGTATACACATAATCAAGTAGAATTCTGATTCCTTCTAGTCTAGCAATGTGTGCAAAGGTTTCTCCATAGTCAATACATTCTTCTTTTGCGTACCTCTTGCATACTAATCTTGCCTTGTTCCTTGTGACTTCTCCCTTCTCATTCAGCTTGTTTCTGAATATCCATTTGGTACCAATGACATTTTTGTCATCTGGTCTAGGTACTAACATCCATGTTTTGTTCTTCTTAATCTGTTCTATCTCTTCATTCATAGCACTAACCCATTCTTCATTTTCAAGTGCAGTATTAATAGATTTAGGCTCAAAATCACAAATTAAACATCTAGTGTTTAGTGACTTACTTCTTGGTCTCATTCCAACCTTTTTGTCTCCTATGATCTGGTTCTTTGGATGGTGTCTTCTAACATACTTGGAAAGTATCGGTTCCGCTCTTTGTTCATCATTCTGATCATCATCTTGACCTTCATTCTGATCTCCATCTCTCAAGATATCATTTTGAGAAATTTCCTGACTTCTAGTGTTTGCAGCTTGATGCTTGGGTGCATTGCTCTGTCACTCAGGAGTGATACACTATTTCTTGGGCAGAGTGTTAGGTTGTTCACTATATACAAACTTGTTGTAGTCTTTCGGTTCTTTCCTTCTTTCCTTATCATTTCTCTACAAATTCATCTACTCTAACATTTGCACTTTCAATGATTTTGTTAGAGGATTTGTTAGGACATTTATAAGCCTTTCTTTTGGTAGAGTACCCTAAAAATAGTCCTTCTTCACCTTTGGATTCAAGCTTTATATTTTTATCATCTTTTAAAATATAACATTGACCTCCAAAAATACTGAAGTAACTACATTGGGTGTGTATCCATACCATAGCTCATAAGGTGTCTTATTGGTGTCTTTCTTCAATTGAACTATGTTCAATGTGTAGACAACAGTACTGGCAGCTTCCCTCCAAAATGTTTGAGTGATGCCTTTCTCAATCATCAGTTTTCTGGCACAATCAATAATAGATATGTTTCTTCTTTCAACAATCCCATTTTGATGTGGTGTTCTTGGTGCAGAAACCTATCTTTGAATTCCATGCTCATTACAAAATTTAGTGAATTCACCATAAATAAATTCTCCTCCTCTATCTGATCTTAATAATTTCAGTTCCTTACCAGTTTATTTTTCTACAATAGATTTATACCATTTAAACATCTTTAATGCTTCTGATTTCTCTTTTAAGAACATAACTGTCATCATTGTATAATAATCATCAACAAAGAGAATGAAGTATCTATCACCATAGTAACTCTTTGTTCTCATTGGTCCACATAGATCAATATGGACTAATTCTAGAATGACATTAGATGTATAGGTTTTTCTCTTGAAACTAGACTTTGTCATTTTACCTTTTTGACAATTCTTACACATGACATGATCTGGCTTTGACATGCTCAGTAAGCCTCTTACTTTCCTTTTATTTCTTATCCTAATCATGTTGTCAAAATTTAAATGACATAACCTTTAATGCCATAGCCATATGTTTTCATTTCTAGCCATTAAACAGGCGGTGTTAATATCATCAAGATAGAATAGGTTACATTTTGTGTGTTCACCAGTTTCGATCAACCTTCCTGATTCTTTAAATACTTTTGCCTTTTTTTTCTCAAATGTAACTCGGTGACATGTGTTATTCAGCTGTGAAACACTCAATAAATTATAGTTAAGTCCTTTTACCTAGTATGCATTTTCACATCTGATCAGATTATTCAACATTATGGTTCCTTTACCTTCAACCATACAAGATGAGTCATTACTCATTCTTACTGATCCACCATTATAGTACTCAAAAGTTTCAAACTTTTCTTTCTTTCTAGTCATGTGGTGAGTACAACCACTATCAATAATCTAGACATCATTTTTACTAACCTTAGATATGAGTGCAGTCTCAACATACCTTTCCTCTTCTTCTGAATCATCCTTCATGGCAACAAATACCACCTTAATATCTTCATCAGATTTGTTGTCAGTATTCTCAGCTTTGTTCTCAGCCAGGTAACAATCTTTCTTCCCTTTGTCCTTTTAGTCTCGATTGTCTCTTTTGTCAGATTGTCGGTTGCTTCAGTAATCTCTGTCACCACCTCTGTCAAACTTCTTTTCATATGATCTGTCACTGTTTATGTCTTCTTTTCTTTTATTAGGACATCTAGTAGCAAAGTGTCCAATCTCTTTACAATTAAAACATACCAATGGTAATTTACCTTTGTATCTACCTTTGCCTCTCTGTAATCTTCTAGCCATCGGTGCTTCAATCTCATCAAGTTCTTGGTCATCACTATCACTTTCACTATCATTCCTCATAGTGTGTTTATGACTTGACTTACTTATTTTCAAAGAAGATTTGAATGCAGACTCAATAGATGGTAAGATACTATTGTCAAATTTATTCATCTCAAATGAAATAAGTCTACCAACCAAACTATCTAGAGTGACATTATTATTTGCTACTGCTCTCATTTCTTGTATAGCAGATACTCTAATAGCATAAAAAACAAGTACGGTTCTTAGGATTTTACTTACCATTGTTTCTTCTTCAAGTACACCTCTAATTCCTCTGCTAGCATTGACCACCTCTTTGATTCTACATCTATACTGAGTGATGTTTTCTCCTTCTTTCATTCTTAGGTCATTAAATTTTCCTCTTAGGCTTTTTGTCTTAGCTCTTAGCACATTTGCATCTCCTCCATGTACTAGCTTCAATTTGTCCTACATTTTCTTTGCAGTGGTGCATGTTTTGACATCTTCAAATTCAACATTAGAGAGTGAGGAAGCAAGTTCTATCATCATATAATTGTGTTCATGCTTTTCTCTTAATTGATCAAGTGTGTGAGGTCCAGTAGGCAACACATATTTAGTATCTAAGTATTGAGTAACATCATTTTCAATACCTGATAGGTGAAGTCTTATCCTTCTTTGTCATGATGCAAAGTTGTCCTTGTTCAACTTAGGTACATTCCTTTTGCTCATCTTGTGATCTTTTCCTTGAGTCTTTTAAACTCTCTTTCTAAGCACACAAGCTCTGATACCAATTTTTAGAATAACTGAGAGGGGAAGGGAGGGGGGGTGAATCAGTGGCCTTAAAAATTAATTTATTAAATCAACCCAAAAACTTTATACCACATATATAAACCTCTAGTTATCTTTAGTCCTACAAGATGTATGCCTTTAAATAATCTTATCAAATAACCACTGCTCAGAGTTCACTGTTAATCCTTTTTCTTAAGATTTACCGAATAGCAGTCTAGCCTTTACCGAAATATAATAAATAACTTAGTGTTTACTGATCAATCCTGTTTTAGTAATGTGTAAAGAAAAACATCAAAGTAATGAACCATATACACATTTGACACATGGATTTTTAACGTGGAGACCTTGTTAGGGGAAAAACCATTTGGGACCGGTAACCCAAAATTTTCACTCTTCTGAAGTGAGCTCGGTGAAGATCCAACCCTGTTAAAGGTTACTAACACACTGTTAAGTGCGAACTTGTTAGAGGATTTAAATATAATAGTTTGTCACTTGATATCTGGCATTCCACTATAGTATATTTATGAGAAACTTTTTGATACTCCTTGGGATGTATCTCAATATATAAAGGATAGTAATCCCACTTTGTTGAGAGATTTTCTGAATCAATGGTTAAACTGAAATAGTATGTGATATGTTCATAAATACAACTTAATCTTGCAGATGTTCAGATCTATTGTAAGCTCATAATACCTTTCTAATCAATGTTTTCCTTTTGTTCCTTTGCTCCACTTCTTTTAGCTCGGTGTTCACGAAAATCTTTAGCTCTGTTCTTTAGCTTGTTTGATTAGGTATGTGTGAAGACTTCTTATCTTCACCAATATTCTCGTTAACATCATTTTCTATTTTTTCCCCTAATTCATAATGAATTAGCTTTTCTCTCTTATAGACATGATTTCACCATTTCTAAGTCCTTTTCTTTCTTGTTCTTGACGTGATCCACAAATCTCGCCATTCTTGCTTTAAAGCTTGCTTAAGTTTTATCCCATAGATTTCTCCTTGACAACTGGAATAAAAAATATCTTTAAAACTCTAGCTTTTAACTGGTTGATGAAAACAATATAATCAATTAGTTAAATCCATATTTAGCTCCTGCTAGCTAAGTATTTTGTCATTTCTGAACTTCAGTTCTGATCAGTGTTTAACTCCTTGTTTTCTTGATCTTGACTTCAGTTGTCCTTAGGCATCTCTGTCCGTCGGGGTTGTCTAGCCATCGGGAAACACTGTTACTTTCAGTTCTAATGGGGTATTAGTTAGGTTTTTCTTGATAATGCTTGCTCAGGTATCTTGCTCCGATATGACTGTGACTCTTCTCAAGGTTCTCTATCCGTCAGTGTGTACTGTCTGTTGGTGTTTGTTGTGACTTTGTGTATACTTAACTTTTATTCATTACTTATAACATAAATTTTATCTCTTCGGTTCTTTGAAGTCTTTGACTATGTGTATATAACCAATTAGATTATGTCAAGTTGACATCAATGAAAATACAATACATTAATTTATTTAATGTCTCGCATTAACTTTCTGTAGCTTGGTGATCATGAACTTAACATCTTCAAGCATTCAATTAGTTATAGTTCATCACATGAGAATATATATAGAATTTTGTATCTTTTCGAAGGATAGTAATTCTTAGTTGTAAAATTACTTTGTATCTTTCCCTAAGGCAATGAGACCTATTTGTGCAATTCATTTAGGGGTTGTTTCTTTTTTGGAGTGAGCCTAAATCATTGTAATTCAAGATATATATGGGTAAGTGCGCATATATATATATATATATATATATATATATATATATATATATATATATATGGGTAAGTGCACAAAGATGGGGGACCAAAAATTTGTCACTCAACTTTTTGGTCTCTAAAAAGGCATATGGCATGCGCCCTATAGGGCGTACACCATATGGTTTGGCATGTCAAACCTTTGGATTGAAAGCACCAAGCCCATTTTGCATGTGCCTATTATGCACCAAATTTCACACCCTATTAAACTCTAAAGCTTAATAATCTGACATAACATGGGATTCACTTCTGCATGTGGGATATGCAATACCTGAAATGAAATCTCTAGATTCTAGGTCAGTTCCTATTGGATAATCACCTATTTGACTCAAAACTAAACTAATCTCTGGAAGGAAAGGGAAAGAAAATGCAGGAAAGAACTGAAAATAACATAAAGTGCAGATTTTTCTATCTTACTAGGTGATACACCAAACTGTTATGAATCACAACCACAAATTATTAAGTGATGGTTTAGTATTATTTGACTTAAGGGAAAATACAAATTTTTTGGATATGCTTTTATAAATGTTTCATAGTAAGGTCTCTAATGAGACTATTAAGGAAAAGAGATTCTCACTTAAAAGTTTTCAAGGACATAAACACAAATTATAACCTACAAACATACATACACTCTAGAAAATTGGTAGTTAGATGAGACAAGACAATAAGGAATGAAAAAATTCACAAAATTACCTTTATCAATCACCTATAGTGTACTCAGATATGCAGAAAAGAAAAGAAGACTAAAAGCAACTTAGATAATATCCTGCTCCAAAGACTCAGTCACTGTATATTATGTTTCAAAAATGAGTTATAGACATATGCAAAAAATACCTCAAGGACATAAAACCGTCACAAAAGTCTCCTCTGCATAATTAGAACTACCTCTCCAAATGATTCCAAAACTCACTAAGTACCAAAATCTTTCAACCATCAAGGGTCGGATGCTAGAAAAAAAGGCTCCAAAAAAAGGATCTAGAAGCCATGGAATAAGGGAAGCTGGATGGAAAAAGTCTCCACAACCATAAAGGAACCTCATGTGTGCTTGAAAAAAGCCTCAAAAAAATCAAAAATATTAAAAATCCTCCCTAACAACCGAGAAAAAGTCTCAACTCAAAAATTTCCTAAAACTCCTCCAACCTTTCCTAAATCCACTCAAGGAATCCTAGATTCTCTCCTTATGTCTCCAAACTTATTATAACTTCCAAGAAGTCGTCTTAGAGGCTATTTAAAACATCCTTATCCCTCCACCCCTTTGCTATTATTATTGTTTTCTCAAAATACTTTAATAATTATTAATTGATTTATAACAAGCATCAATTAATAATTATTAAATTGAAATGGTTTATTTAGAAAACAATAATAGGGAAAAACATATTATTTCACTTAATAATATAATGATATATTGAAGAAATGTATAATTAAATTATTAAGTAAAATATAAACACATAATTCCAAAAGCCATTTCAAATGGCATTGGTCACGTATTTGAAAGCACAATGCAATGCAACTAAGGGTGAAATAAAGCCCGCCCTAAAACATATTGCATCATTTTCATTTTTTTGCTAGGCTTCCAAAGTGAGGGTTTGGAAAATCCTAAGCTGCCGCCATAGATAGATTTCTCTGCTTGCCTGTGCCGCCATGTTTGGTATTTCATAGGTTGGAAGGTCAAATATAGAGTTTTGTGCCTTTTTGGATCTTTGGTTGTGCTCTGTGCAGACCAATCCAATTATAATAATCTCCTTGTGCCACCCCAATCTCCACTTCTTTTGATTTCTCTATTGAAAATATTTTGTTTCATGACTTAAAACTATCACTTCATGAATCTCCACATTATGATTGTTATTACAAGCTTTAGCTACAAAAATGCATCTTCTTTTCCGATTTAAGAGCACTACTTTCACTGTTGTGTAAGTTATTAGTAATGTTGATTTAATTGTTAAACCTTACTGCTCATGAAAGCATTTCTAATGACTGGTATAGTGCACTTTTACAACAATTCTAGAAATATATTGTTGCAATCCTTGTATTTCATTAAAACCCTAAATATTTTGGTGACATTAACGGGCTAAAATATTTTTTTCTCTTTATTCAAGCCGTAACTATACCCGTATCTGCAAATTGCTAGTGATTTTGGTGCTCACTATTTTTTTCTCCATCATCGTGATGACATGTAACTGATTGAATGTTTGAAGATGTTAAGTTGATCACCAAAATGTAGAAGGATAATGCTAGACATTAAATCAATTAATGGATTGTATTGTCATTGATGTCAACTTGATATAATCTAATCGGTTATAATCAAAGTTTCAAAGACCTGAGAGAATCAGAGAGATAAAGGTTATGCTTTTTGTAATGCATAAAAGACAAGTATTCACAATGTGACTACAAACACCGACGGTCAGTGAAACGCAACGGATAGAGATCACCGAAAGTCAAGTCATAGTGATGCCCGAGAAAGAACAACGATGAACATTACCAATAAGAAGAATCACAAGCATACCCGATGGCCAGAAACATAGTGTAAACTGATGGAGAAGCCTGAGGAGAACTAGAGTGTTGACCAATGCTATTAAAGAGTTAAACACTGAAATTGACTTGAGTTTAGAAAAAAAAAAATATCTAGTTGGCAGAGATAAATATAGAGTTAACTGGTAGTTATTTTTTTTTTCATAGACAAGATAAAGCCAAAGATAAGTAATGGATTTAAAGTTATTTTGTCTAGTTGTCAAGATCTCAACGAGATAAAACAAGAGTTTTCCTTTAAATCTAATTGGCGAGAATTTTTATCATGCCAAGATCAAGAAGATCAAGAACCTAACAATGGTGATATCATGTCTATAAAGAGACAACTCAATTCATTATGAATTGGAGTGGGGAGTAAAATGAAAAAGAGGATGCTGAAGAGATATTGATGAAGAGAAACTTCATACAATCCTGATCAACAAGCTGAGGAAAGAGCTAAAGTTTTCTAAGGACATCGAGCAACAAAGCACAACATCACTGAGAAAAATCAAAGTGGAGAAAAAGTATAAATAGAGTTATATTGATCAGAATAGTTTTATGAGATTACAATAGATCTAAAAATTTGCAAGTATAAGTTGTATATGTGAACAGATCATATTGTTTCAGTTTAACCATTGATTCAAAAAGTCTCTCAACTGAGTAGGATTTAAATATCCTTTCTATATTGAGATACATCCCAAGGAGTATCAAAAAGTTTGATCATGAAGATAGCATTAGATGCTAGATACCTATTGACAGACCAAGTGAGTGTTTGATCAAGGATGGTAGCATAGAGACGCCCGATATCAAGTGACAGACTAAACTTTTAAATCCTCTAACAAGGTCACACCTAACAGTGTGTTTGTAACCTTTAAGAGGGTTGGCTCTTCACCGAGCTCACTTCAGAAGAGTGAAAATTTTGGGTTACCAGTCCTAAGTGGTTTTTCCCTTAACAGGGTTTCCACATCAAAAATCCATGTGTCAATGTGTTTATGAATCATTACTTTAGTGTTTTGTATTACACATAACTTAACTAGATTGATTGGTATACTCTAGCTAATTTATTGTCTTTTGGTAAATTAATAGACTATTATTCGGTAAACATATAGTAGAAGGTTTTACAAAGTATTCTGAGCAATAGTAATTTGATAAAAGTATTTGGAGGTATTCATCTTATAGGACTGAAGATAACTAGAGGTAGAATATTGTGGTACTAAGTTTTTGGGTTGATCATTGGAATATTTTTGAGGCCACTGATTCACCCCCCCCTCTCATTTATTACTAACACATCGTTCCTTAACTTCTTTGGTGATTATCTTTAGCATTTGGATTGACATGCCTGCAGAATGAAAGATCTTATCTAGAGCTTATGCCATTGTATTCCTATACCCACCTTCGCATATTTTCTTAGAAAATAAAAACTCAAACATTTGATAGCTTCTATATTCTAGGCTGATTCCTCTCAACCTATAGGAATCGTGACTTCTTTAGATGATCATTTCTTGTTTTCTGTACAAACTAAGATCACAATGATCTCAAAACAGTAATATTATGTCCTCTTCATGCACCAAACTGTGATTGTAACTGCTACTATTGTCATCACTATTTTATAAGCACCCTTTGTGTTAGATACAATAGCATTCAGCAACTCTTTTAGTCTTGTATCATTTGTGGAAATCTATGAAAAAATTCCTTTCACACCAATTCCCCTGCAAGACATTTCCCAGACATAAATTACCTCATCTTCTAATGCTCATACAACTATTTGGATATGACACACTTTTAGTTTTTGAAATCTTTGTACTGCATTAATTGCTAGAGCTAATTTATTCTCTGTTTTTTCCTTTATGGAACAATGTTGCTTCATTTTAAATGATTACCTATGACCCTACTCTAAAAATGTACTTTCTTCCATTTCTGAAACCCTTCATGACTTGAAGTTTATGCAAATGAATCTGGGTCACTTTACTCGGTCATGACTTTCTCTTGGTAACTCATATGTAAAAAAAAACCCCTGTAACCTTGCTTTATTCAATGTTTTAGTTATAAATTTATGAGAACATGATTAAACTTGATATACATGTACCTTCGACAACACAAATAATCCAGCATGCATTCTTTTCCACTGTCCTTAGTAAGATGTTGTTTCTTCTTGAAATTTGGTAAATAGCTAGCCAAATACCATAAGCTCAAAATTGATTGTCTCTTGACCATTGTTTGCTGGAATGATGTAGTTGTTCTACTATGCCATGATTCCCAATTAATTTTTATGCTTTGATGGTGAATCTGATTTGATTTTGATGATCTTGTATCTGTATACTGCATAATGAACTCACACATTGTTGTCTTCATGTTGTTTGAAATATATTTAACTTTGATATTATTGTCTTTGACCTCAAAATGAAAAGATAACCTTTCACTTCCAGCTTATTTATGAGATCTGGCCTCTTAATATCATTTTTGACTGTCTATGACTTCATCAGGAATTGTTCAAACCATTAAACAATTGTCCCTTGCATTATTCCTCTTTCATCACTACTGTGTCATATATTGCTCTTTGACTGAGATCACCGCAACAGGAAATTTATAGGCTTGCTTGCATGGATTGCATTCATTACAATCTATAAGGTTTCAAGTTTCATCAAACATGTCCCGTAAACAATAAATTGATTTTTTTTCCTTTTTCACACAACACAATAAAAGGTTTCATGCATAGCGATAAAATGTCCCTTTGATATTGCTGATAAATTTTCTTGATCCAGTTTCATCTTGACAAGTTGGGATCAACACTTGTGGGAGCCACATTTTACCCCACTTGTCAAGATGAAACACCTGTATCTGCACAATCAACAAAATTGTTAGCATTAAAAAATCCTTTGTCTTGGAAAGATGTTCTAATTTTATTTCTGTCTTTTGTGGAGGTAGGATGAATTTTGATGCTAAAGGTATACAGGTAAGTAGTTTAGTTGATCAGGCATTGCTTAGATCTTTTGATCTAACAATATATCTTTTATCTCATGCAGGAGCTCAAAAAAAAGACAAAAAATCTCAACAGGACAATTGCAAAGACTCAAACCTCTTATTAGTCAGTCAAGCCCCAAGCATTGACTGGTTACCTTGACTTCTTGCTTCTTATCTTTATCATTAATTTGTTTTTTTTTCTTTGATGAGAGATAGAATAGGCTATGCTCACGGCTTGTGTGAGAAATTTATTTGAACCATACTTTGATAAATAAAATTGCATTTTCAGAAAAAAGTTATAAAGAGTAGATAAATACTCTTTCAATACAGTTTTCTCTTTTCTTCATCAAATGTACTAATTTTTTTTTGGCTACAAAGTTATTGCATTTAATCTAAAAAGCACATAGTGTAGAAAAGTAATCTAAATGTACCTTTCACCCCTTGAAATGATTATGGCTCTACTTGAATTGAACTGGGAGTGAAAATTGGGTAACATTTTGGCAAAATCTGATGTATGTATGCCTTCTATACGTTAAAACTAGTAGCCGTGGATGCATCCATTGAGCAACGAGTCATATTAGGCACAAAACTCAAAATTTTTGGAAAATAAATAACTGAAGACGAACCAATGTGGGCTATCATTTGGGTTTAGATTTATGACTTATGGTATGGGACATCTCCCCTATCATGAGTGATAGGTATGCATTAAAATGGCATTAGATATTGATCTGTTGAGTGATTTATTTGACACAGAATTGCATAACAAGAACTTGAGACTCGAAGAAACTTTACAACATGATGTATTTTTAGAAACACTTAGGGAAAATGGAAAAAATGACACAAAAAAAGACCTACAACATATAACCTCCTTAACATGTTAATGAATTCCTACCATTCATCATGTATTTCTTGGACTAGGAAGCCCATGAACTATGTGGTGTATGGTAATCTGGTATGTGATAAAGAGGTTTTGTGATGTCTCTTTCTCCATTCTTGTATGTGCTATGGTGGTCACATGTGAGGTTTTGACATCGTATATAGTAGGATGACCTATTCCCTATTATGTATGATGTTAAATCTTGGCATAGGGTAACTATAGCATGTATGAATGTGTTGTAGGAGATAATACACACTAGAAAACAACAAATTACAGCTAAAAAAACACATAGAAAACTCAAAAACCTCTAAGCTATAGTGCAACAACACTTTATTGAAAGTTGAAACCTATCTCATATGTACAAAGTAGGCCTATAGTTCATACTTTAAAGCAATGCTTAAGGTGGATACCATTAACTGGTATAGGAAACACATCTCCTTCCATAGTGGACAGTTGGTATGCATTATATTCTTTGCATGCTGAAATCATGAATGGTCCACTCCACATGCTATCAAACTTGGTCTGCCTTCCAGGTCGATTCTTCAACTCATCCCACCTTAGAACGATATCTCCCTCTTGGAAATATTTACAAGTTGCTTTCTTATCAAAAGACCTTTTGGTTTGGAGTTGATGATACTCCATTTGTTTCATTTCCTTATCTCTGAGTTCTTCTAACTCCATCAACTAAGCATATCTAATCCCCGCCAGATTACCTTCCTCAAATACCATAAGCTGAATAGCCATATGTAATGTAGGTAGCTCTATAGAAATTGACAACTGTGCTTTCTTTCCAAACACTAGGACATAGGGAGAATTTCCTGTAGCCTGCTTAGGTGTTATCCTATCAAACCACAATGCACTTTTTAACTTATTATGTGAATCCCTTTGATTATCTTGTACAGTCATCTTTATGATTTTGATCAGGTTCTTATTGGTGGAATCAACTATCCCATTACCTTGTGGGTAATAATTTGAAGAAGTATTAAGGTAGATACCATTCTTAAGAGCTCATTCAGTGCCCCTTAAACCAACAAATGCTAATGCATTATCAGAGATAAATGAATCTAGTACACCAAACCTGGTTACAATATCTCCATAGAAGTTTAAGACAAAATTTCCGTTAGCATTTTTCATGGCCACTTCTTCTATCCTTCTTGTAAAATAATATGTGGCAGTCAAAATTCACTTGTGGCCCGCACTCGAAGGTGGATTTATGGCTCCAATAAAATCAATACCCCATCTCATGAATGGTTTCTCCACCTGGATGGGTTGCAAAGGCATAGATAGAAGCCTTTCTTTACCTGCAAACAAGCCACATTTGGTGCACTTTATATTCCAAGTATGAGTGTCCTTAAATAGAGTTGGCCAGTAGTAACCATCCCTTATGATTTTCCATACAGTAGTCCTTGCTAAAAAATGACCTCCAGCAGGACCATCATGAAATTATGAGAGTATCTTTTCTACTTGCTTAGTATGAACACATCTTAGAAGCAGTCTGTTATGATCCTTTCTAAAAATTACATTCTCAATTAAGACATAAGGAATAGATTGGAGTCTAAAATACCTCCTTTTTGCTTTATTCAACCTAGGTGGACACTCACTAGTTTTCAAAAAATGTAACATATCTTTCAACCAACTTGTTGGTTTATTCATATCAACTGCATCAGTATGAAATAATGTTGTTTTTGCTGCATTTTTATCCTCACTTTTTGATTCCACCATTTTCTCATACAAGCCTTTTCCCCTAAGAAGCTTGGTAACTTGAATATCAACATCAAATTCCTTTACTTTGGTTATCCAACCATCACACTTTTCATTTAAATCCTTGCTTAATCGAAACTCTTTAACACTAGGATGAGTAACCAATAGGTGTACCTTGTGTGAAATCAAATACCTAAACTTTTTGAGACTTTTAATTACAGTCAACACACATTTCTCTATAAAATTGTATCTTTTCTCATACCCCTCTAAACCTTTTTTGAAAAATGCCACAAGCTGTTCATACCCATCATTGTTCTGTCGTACCAAGATTGCAGAGATAGTTTCAAAGTTGCCATCAACATATAATGTAAAATATTTTGAATAATCATGATTAATCATGGTTGGGGTTGATGACAAGGCTTCTCTGATAGCCTAAAAACTAGATTTACCTTCTCTTGTCTAGCTAAATGTTGCATTCTTTTTTAACATAATAGACAATGGTTTTTAACAGCCCTGGTAGCAACATTAGGTATAAACCTTCGAACATAGTTAATTCTGCCAATAAAGCTTTGCAACCCCTTTTTATGATTGGGCAAAGGCAACTCCAATATGGCTTGTATTCTCTCAGGATCCATAATTGTACCATATTTAGAAACAATGTACCCCAACAATTTACCTTCTTGATTACCAAAAACTGATTTCTTTAGGTTAAGTGAAACACCAAATTTCTTGCACCTCTCAAATATGCATCTTAGATGTCCTGGGTGATCTTGGGCTTATTTAGAATAAACTATGATATCATCTAGGTACACAAGCACAAACTTGTACATTAGACCAGCAAATGCCATATCCATGGCTTTTTGAAAAGTGGCCCCAATATTAGATATGCCAAATGAAATCCTTGTATAGTCCATGGTACCCCATTTAGTTGTAAATGCAGTCTTAAATTGGTCATCATACTTCACTAAAACCTGGTTGTAGACATAAAAACCATCAAGAAGGGAGAAATGTTTAGATTCGAAAATAGATTGCAGAATTTGTTCCATGGATGGCCAAGGGTGATGGTCTTTTAATGAAGCTCTATTTAGATCCCTAAAGTCAACATAACCTCAACTCATCATTCTTCTTCCTTATGGGTTCTAAATTAGAAACCCAAGAAGTATGTTTAATTGGATAAATGATGCCACTTTCTATCAATTTATGCAACTCTTTTTACATTAGAGGTTCTAACTTGGGGTTGAATGGTCTCTATTTATGCCTAATAGGCTTTGCATTTGAGTCTATTTCTATGGTATGTTGGGCCATTCGGGGTCAAAACCTTTAAGGTCACTGTATTCCCGTGCAAATAGGTCATGAAACTCTTGGAACAATTTGATAAAATCCTCTTTTTCTTTCTATGAATCAACTTTTCTAACCTTCAAGAGCTCATCCTTAAATATCTCAACCTCCTCATAATGTTCTTCTTTAATTAGTATGCTAGTTTTATTCTTTTTAAACTGATCATCAGTACTGAAAATTGATTCTAAAGTTACCAAACCCTTAGGAAGTTTATTGGATCTCATCTGAAATACCTGAGCACCATACTATTATTTCAACTTGTCCTGATTAGATGCTACAAAAACATCCTCTTCTAATAGAAAATTTAAAATTTGTTCATCACTGTCAAAAACTTGCCACTTAGTGTCATTATCTGGAATAGAAGGTCTGAAAATGATCTTAACATGCTTTTGTACCTTTTTGATTAATTTCACTTGGTATATCCACTTGAGCACCCAAAATAGCTAATCTATTAGCATGTTGATTTTGACTTCTAGGTACAAAAGCAATATTAAAGGCATAAAAAGACTAGTAAATCCCAAACACAATATTTGTATGACTTTAAAGTATCATTTTTAACCATATGCAGACCTCTAACCTGATTCACAATGAGCTCACTATTTCCAAAAGATTGAAGGCATTTAATATTCCTCTTCCTATCCCATTCTAACTCTTGGATCAAACTTTCATATTTCCAGTCTTGCTAGTACAGGAAAACATAAAACACAAAGCAACATAATATGTGTCTCCTTGTCGAGATACAAGCATTGCACCTCCACCAGCTCCATTCTTACTGTGAGAACCATCAAAGTACATTTTCCAAACACCATTATCCTCTTCAACAATCTCTTTTTTAGCCTTTACTAGGATGGGCATGACTATATCAGGCTCATGGATCATGTACATACCTAAACCAATTTCTTGAATAACTGAATTTTGAACTTCTTGAGAATTCTCTATTGCCCATTCATCTAACAAGATGTATAGAATAATTTCATCTTGTGTACTAGGGTCTAAGATAACAAGTTGCTCCTCATGATAAAAAATATTCAATTTGAATTAATAAGACTGGGTACATATGGATCAATGTGATCCTTGGCAAACACTTTAGATTAAATGGTCATTCTAGTCCCATATTTAGTCCTAAACAACATATGTGACCAATATGAAGATAAATATCCCCATATTTTAGTAGTAAAATCTCTTGATAGACACAAGGAAAAATAAGGAGGTAGGTTTATAACAAATATATCTTGTGATATGGAAAATTTTGGACATGCGTGCAAAGTTAGACTTGCATCTTTAATTAGACCTACAATATTGATAGTGGAACCATCTAATTGCACAAATCCTTTTTCAAGAGATTCATATTTGAGGTCTAACTA
Organism: Thuja plicata; assembly: GCA_018584345.1. Lineage (NCBI taxonomy): Eukaryota > Viridiplantae > Streptophyta > Pinopsida > Cupressales > Cupressaceae > Thuja > Thuja plicata. The sequence goes on from MU226197.1 coordinate 451,349, forward strand.
ATCTGTAATATGTTTTGGCATAATAGAGCTAGTGGCCCCACTATATACCATACAATTATCAGAAATCCTATCCCCTATAATCATAGAGATATAAAATAGAGGAGGCTTGACACCTTTATCAACCGGTTTGCCTCTATCTTGAGGGGAATTTGTAAGGACTTTAGGTGAATCATCTATAAAATTTACCACATATTTCTCCTTTTCATTTAAAGTAGATGCTAAAAATTCAGTTTGTCCTAGAATACTAAGGGAATCCCACATGCTTATGGTAACATTCATTTTCTTCATACTTTCAACAATATTAAAAGGAATAGTTGCATGTACCTTTTGATGCACCTTTATAACATTAGGATCAATCTACAGTTGAGGTTTCTCCTTGTTTTGAAGTTGAGGATCCCTTTGTAGGATTTTGGTCACTTGAGAAGTAGATGGTATTGTTCTGGCATCATCTTGAGCTTGATTATTTGCTGATTGAAATTAGTCAAGAGCCCCTTTTTTGCTCGTAGTATTGGTTGAAATTGGGGTATCATCCTTGCTCACTCCAAAAAAATATTTACCTTGCCAGTTTAGGAAAGTGGCATCAACTAGAGGGTGACCCAACTGTTGTAGAGTTTTATCAGTAGGTACTTCTGACTGAGAGCTTGTTGTACTTTTCACCATGAGAGATTTGTGGACAACACCATTTGAACAAGAGGCTTGATTGTGAGCTCGGTTACAAGGAAAAAACCAATTTTATTCTATTGTCATATTGTTTTGAGAAGGAACAATATCTTTCACTAGGTTGACAACACTAAGAGGTGTTGGTGCATACTGCTAAAATGGCCTTTGGGTAATATTTTTCCTTCCACCCTAAAAATTACCTTGGTACTGTGGCCTATTTTGTTGATATTATTGTCCTTGGACTAGGAACTATTGACTAGTTGCTTGATATAGTTGATAAGGTTTCCTAGGAGACTTATAGTGTTTCTTAATACTTGTAAGTTCATTTCCCAAGGTCTACAAGATGATCTCAATCTTTTATTGAGTGTCTTTTATCTCTTGAAACTCTTGGGAAGGTCCTGCAACTAATAACTCATGATTTACATCAGGCTGAGATGTTGGAACAATAGGCACATGTTTAAACTGAGGTATTTGAAAAGACATGTTAGGTTAGATATTGGGAAAGATAGGCATAGGGAGCCTAGGGGCTATCTTTCCTACCTGCATGAGAATATTTTCATCTTAACAACTATGTCAAAAGCTTGAGGCAATGATGTACCTCCCATAGAATGCATCTTTACTAAAATATCACTACTTAGACTCTTAAGATAATCTAGGAAAGCATGATCAATAGAAGGTTGAACATAGGCAGGTACTCTATTCCACATTTTTTGAAAATATGTATTATAATTTTTCATTTTCTCCTGTGGCTCCCTCTTGATAGTGGTTAATTGTTCTACTAAAGATAGATAGTCAAAATTATCTTGAAAAAATTTAGTAAATGCATCCCCTAATTAATCCCATGAAGTGATAGAAGCTACAAATAAAATTTTGAACCACTCCAAGGCTTTACCTTTGAACGAGGCAGAAAGTAACCTAACAACCACATATTCCTGAGTGATGTGGTGTACATTAGAGAGTGAAGCTACATCTCTTACATGCTCAAATGTGGTAGTTTGTCCTTCTCTAGTAAAATCAGGTAATCCTTTGAGAGCTGCCAAGGAAATATCATTGTGTTGAGCAAGATTTAGTGGACTCCCTTGATTGAAGGGCACGCACCTGAATGGTCTTACCATTTTTGGTGCTGGTATTTGTTGAATAAAAATGGTAAGGGTTGCACCTACACTTGTACTTTCTAGAAAAGTAGTACCTTGTGATTTTGGGTATGTACCCCCTGTTGAAAAAGTTAATGCAACAAATAATGACAAAGACTCTTCTCTAAAAATTGGCAAAGATGAATGTCATGAAACCTCCCTACTTGAAGACCTTCTTCTCCTTCTTGTATAAAATAACAAGGGCACATCTTCCACACCAAGTGGTGTAGAGTGAACTCTCTTTAAAGGAGGTGTTCTAAAAAGTGTTCCCATCTTCTTTTTGGTGGAGACAACAGTAAAAACTCAAAAGACTTTGAGATTCTTGTCTCAATCTTTCTCATAAAACTTCAACACCACTGGATCTTTCTTGTTCTTTTGTTCTTTTCACCATAAATTTTTTTAAATGGAATTCTTTTTTGGGTCCCACCAGATGTGCCAAAAATCTTATGCACCAAATTTCACACCCTATTAAACTCTAAAGCTTAATAATATGGCATAACATGAGATTCACTTCTTCATGTGGGATATGCAATACTTGAAATGAAATCTCTGGATTCTAGGTCAGTTCCTATTGGATAATCACCTATTTGACTCAAAACTAAACTAAACTCTGGAAGGAAAAGGGAGAGAAAATGCAAGAAAGAACTGAAAAAAAGAACATAAAATGAAGATTTTTCTATCTTACTAGGTGATGCACCAAACTATTATGAATCACAACCATAAATGACTAAGTGATGGTTTAGTATTATCTAGCTTAAGGGAAAATAAATTTTTTATGTATAGGCTTGCATAAATGTTTCATAGTAAGGTCTTGAATGAGACTATTAAGGAAAAGAGATTCTCACTTAACAGTTTTCAAGGGCATAAACAAAAACTATAACCTGCAAAAAAACATACACTCCAGCAAATAGGTACTTAGATGAGACAAGATAATAAGGAATGACAACATTCACAAAATTACATTTGTCAATCACATATACTATACTCATATATGCAGAAAAGAAAAGAAGAGTAAAAGCAACTCAGATAATATCCTGCTCCAAAGACTTAGTCACTATCCTGCTCCAAAGACTCAGTCACTGTATATTGTGTTTCAAAAATGAGTTACAAAAATATGAAAAAAATACCTCAAGGACATAAAAATATCACAAAAGTATCCTCTGTATAATCATAACTATCTCTCCAAATGAGCCCAAAACTCACTAAGTACCAAATTATTTCAAACATCAAGGGTCAGATACTAGAAAAGGCTCCAAAAAAGGGATCTAGAAGCCATGGAATAAGAGAAGATGGATGGAAAAATTCTTCACAACCATAAAGGAACCTCATGTGTGCTTCACAGGCCTCAAAACACTCAAAATGCTTAAAAAGCCTCCCTAACAACCGAGAAAAAGTCTCAACTCAAAAATTTCCTAAAATTACTCCAACCTTTCCTAAATCCACTCAAGGAATCCTAGATGCTCTCCTTATGTCTCCAAAATTATTATAACTTCCAAGAAGTCTTAGAGGATATTTAAAACATCCTTATCCCTCCACCCCTTCGCTATTATTATTATTTTCTTAAAAGACTTTAATAATTATTAATTGTTTTATAACAAGCATCAATTAATAATTATTAAATTATAATGGTTTATTTATAAAAAAATAATAGGGATAAAACATCCTGTTAATGGGCCTTGTAGGGTTAATCCAGCTCTGATAAGAAGAGCAGTTGCTTGGCAAACACTAATGGAAGGATGGGTGAAAATCAATTTTGATGGAGTGGCTTAGGGGAACCTCAAGATCTCGGGATGTGGATGTGTGGAAAGAGATCACCAAGGCAACATTCTAGCCTTTAAGGCCAAATGCTTAGAAGATGGCATAAACAATGTGGCCAAATGTGAAGCGGCCAGAGAGGCTTTGGTTGTAGGCATCAAATTGGGAATCTCCAAAGTACATCTTGAAGGTGACTCAGAGATAATAATAAATGACATAACTAAGGGAAAGATGGATGCTTGGCACCTTGATAAATATATACAACAGATTCGATGTTTGTTACTCAAATTTGAGGATTTTCAAGTTACCCATGTATACAGAGAAGCAAATAAGGTGGCCGACGTTTTGGCTAACATGGGAGAAAATTCATCACTGGGACCCCAATTTGAAATTTATGAAGAGATGAGGAGTTTCAAATTTGAATAAAGAGAAAAAATAACACCCCAAATATATCACATTAGTGGAAGTACAAAAGAGAATCACCTGGCCTTAATTCAGATGGTGCTAACATAATGGCAACACATGTGACTAAAGGCACTAATTAATAGACACAACCTGCTGAAAGCCTTCCAAATTGTTTGAAAGGTGTTTTAAAAAAATAGGGGAATGCGAGTCTTTTCCAGTGGAATTGAGGGCAGTGAAGATATGGAGGCCAATTTCATGATGGAATCAGATAGCCAAATGCAAGCCTATGAAGGAAAGATAACACCAAGATGAATGAATAATATTTTCATGTTCAAGAATGGTGATTTCATAGAAGGTCTGCAGTAGATGCTTGGAATGGAATACCTTGATTCCTACTGGAGGCACCGCTCCAACTTGGATGTGGCATCCCTATTCGTAGCCTTGGCACTAATGGTAGGGGAATCAAAGGAGGAGGTTTGTAGTGTGGTGGCAGAGTGTGTGGACATGCAATGGCTGATGGGTGTATAAGACATTAGCAATTTTGGGCCAAGGTACAGAGATGGGAACTGAACCAGGGTGGCTAATTGGTGGCAGGGATAGTTTAGTACAACTGTTAGTGGTATGGTCAGCTTAAAACCCATAGGGTGTTGACTTACCAAGAGCCGAGAAGGGCTGGAAGAAAATCATCGCCTTTTGCAGGAGAAGGTGTGGAAGTGTGAAAGAAAGAGCTACATGAAATCAACCCCGAGCAAGAGTGTCACAACACCAAGGCAGCCAATACACTTTCAATCTGGGAAGAAGGCACTAAAAATGGCAGGTGTGTGCTGAGGAGGAAGCTCACAAGAGGAAAGACCCATTGCACCCAGGTCAGTGAAGGAGGATTGTGCCATACCCAACTTCTCGAGGGAGGAGGCATTGCAATGGTTCAAGGACTAGTGGGCTTGCGAAGTAGGGGATGCTGCCATTGGAACGTGTTAAGGTCTTTTTTTGTATGGTTGATAATGTGATTAAAACTGGTTATTCATCATGGGCGTTAAGGCCTTTTTTGTAATGCAAATTTTATAAGCTTATAAGTATAGGGGCTTTGGGGTAGTGAAATTATGGTTGTAAGCGATAGCCAACCACAAATATTGGCTTAATATTGTAATCCTGCTTTAATACCAATACAAAAATGTTACCTATAAAAAAAAATAGGGACAAAACATATTATTTCACTTAATAATATAATGATATATTGAAGAAATATATAATTAAATTATTAAGTAAAATAAAATCACATAAGTCCAAAAGCCATTTCAAATGGCATTGCTCATGGATTTGAAAGCACAATGAAATGCAACTAAGGGCGACATAAAGCCCACCATAAAATATATTGCATCATTTTAATTTTTTTGCTAGGCTTCAAGAGTGAGGGTTTGGAAAACCCTAAGTTGTCACCATAGAGATTTCTCTGCTCGCCCGCACTGCCATGTCTGGTATTTCAAAGGTTGGAAGCTTGAATGTAGAGTTTTGTGCCTTTTTGGATCTTTGGATGTGCTCTTTGCAGACCAATCCACCCGTGGTAAGATCCTTGTGCCACCCTGAGATCCACTTCTTTTTTATTTCTTTGTTGAAAATATTCTATTTCGTGATTTAAAACTCTCACTTCATGGATCTTTGCATTATAACTATACTTACAAGCTTTAGCTACAAAAAATGCATCTTCTTTTCCAATTTAAGAGAACTAATCTCTTGTTGTGTAAGCTATTAGTAATGTTGATTTACTTTGTTAAACCTTACTGCTCATGAAAGCATTTCTAATGACTTCTATAGTGCACTTTTATGACAATTTTGGAAATATACTTGTATACAAGGAAATATTCAGCCTGCAATCATCAACAAAAACATCAAAACCATTAGAGGGGTAGTATGTAAAAGATTCAAATAGAAAGAATGAAAACAACAAAATTATCCTCATATCATCAGATAGAGCTTGGAACAAGTGCACCCAAGAGTCTTGATTGATCTTCTCTCTTATGGAGGTTTGAATGTGCTCTCTCAAACACAATACTCAAAATCCCCAAGTGAAAATGTTAAGATGAATGCAAGATTGATGGATGGAAGAAGGATTCAAGAGCTAGTATGGAACAACTAGTCTCAAATCTTCTCAAGATTTGAAGATTAAGCTACCATGAATGCAATGCAATGCAAGATTGAAGCTATGATTCTTTTACCAAGTTCGTAGCATGTGATCTCTAGATTATTTAAGCAAGAAAACAACTAAAAGCATGAAAACACTATGCAATTCTAAAGAAAAATGAGCATAATAACAATGCAACAACAATGTGAGAGATGAAATGCAAGAGAGGAAGACCTCTATTTATATATTTGTGATGGAAATGGACGGTTGAGATTAAGAGTTAGAAGAGAGATGAGTGACTAGGATTGAGGGTTAGGTTGGGAAAGTCAAAGAGGATTGTGCACATGATTAGAGGTAAATTACCTTTTTAATCAGGATAAGAAGAATATTAGCAAGAGGTGTTTTTAGAAAAAGGTGAGGAGAGGATTATTTTAATTTAATCCAAGTTTAGAGGATTTTTAGGCTAGTGGATGGTTTTTTTTTAATAAATATGGATTTATTAAAAGGGGATTTGTGAGGGGAAATGTATTAAATAAAATACATTAGGATAGTATTTATTTTGTATGTAAATACCACAAATGAAACTAATTAATTAATTTAATTAAATAGTTAGATGAATAAAAGGGAATTTAATATTAATATTTTTGGAGGTCTACATTTGGCCCCTCTTTGACGTGGAATAGCAAGTGATGTTACATCAAAGAAAAGAAAATAAGTTTCCCCAGAGGAAGCTGGTTTCTAGGAGTCATGTCAAAGCGAGGACGGTAAGAGGTTGTGCCCCCTTGAGAAAAGGATGCAACAAGTGAAGCGTGTGTGGAATTTTCTCGAAAAAGGATGCAACAAGAAGGAGGAAGGGAGATGAGTGAGTAAATAGAAGCCTTCCAAAATGCAAGATGAAAGAATGATTGTAAATACTACTAATAATGCAAATGCGGGACTTGGGGATTCAATTGTGTTAAATTATGGAGAGCACATTTGGTTTTGATATTGAAAAAGGAGGTATGCATCAAGTGTTAGAAAACACAGATAACAAGATTTATTTGTGTGGACTAGACGCTCAGGCAAAGCACACCACAAAAGACACATGCATTAGTAGCCACCAGTCATGATTCACCAATATATAGTAGATCGAGGTAGTGGTAAGTAGGTTTTAACTGACACAAAAAGATAAAATCAACAAAAAGGATGCATGACCAAGCAGTCATTCAGTCCAAAGTTCTATCTATGAACTGGATTATGGGATAAAGGATTGATAAGTTGACACTGGAAAGATGCATCCTGACAGGAAAAGATTGGATTGTGTGTGAAACTGGATATTTGTTGGCAAAAGTGATGAATAGAATGAGGAACGAGGAGAGTTGGTCTCAAAACTAATTTGGTAAAAAAATGTTATTATAGTTGCGGGAGTCAAGTGTCACTGAAAAAAGAAAATATCCAGCGATGCAGAATGAAGAAAAATTTCATTGCAATTTTTGAGGGATATTTGAATTTTTAGGATTTTTGTGATTTTTTATTAAAAAAAAATAATTTTTTTACACTTTTAGGGTATACAACAGGGTTAAGAATACAAAAACAAAAACCATGTCAGACAAGAAAATGGTGGGAAAAGAAAGGAAAAGTTTTCCAGGAAAAAACGGGGGCTATAAGAGGGGCTGGGGGGAAAAATAGATCAATTGTGAATAGTGTTTGAAGAATAAAAGAGCTATGGAGAGAAAAAATGGCTGAGAAGAGGCTGAAGGGGCAGTTGGGCGAGTGTGTGAGAATCCATGGATGACCAGTGAAGTGGTTGGCTCCGGTGAGTAGCATGAACTGAGCCTTGCATTTATGTTTGTGGAACTTTTTAACATTTTTGGGAAGGGTTAGGCACATTTATTAGGGAGAAAACAAGGCCCAAATCAGAGACACCAGTTCCAGAATCAGTGTCCGTGCAGACGTTGATCGATGAACCCACGTCTGCACACACGGCGGTTTCGAATTGGCATCTGCGAAGATGTTAGACCCAGACCCGCGTCTTTGTTGACAGGGATCAGGGAGTAAGGAGCTTAGAGACATTGATGTAGGAACCAGCGTGTCCGCCCAAACCAACATCTACGCCAAAAGGGCAGATGCCAGAGGAGGGGGAAAATGAGAAGATCCAGCGAGGCCTGGGGATGGGTTGGTAAAAGACCTAGGGGCATGATACGCCAATC